>JXCR01053783.1:3995-44320 GCA_002079205.1 Phalaenopsis hybrid cultivar | reverse complement strand
TATATATATATATATATACACTTTTAAATTATTGCATTGCAATTTCCTCTTATTTATCTTTCTGTACCTCTTGTTTCTAGCTTATTAAACAACAAAGTCACCTGGTATGCCAAAACTGAAAATTTTAGGATAGCCACAAAAATGAAACCAAAACTAAAATTAAGATATCAAAACAAGATAAAATCCATTGCCATAACAGTCAAAATATAAACTAAAAAATTAAACACAAACAAAACAATAAAACAAAAATTGCAACTAATTTAAAGTGTCTCTATTGGGTGATCGGGAATCCCTCGGAGGAGGTAACCTATGGTTGCTAACAAGATTTTCAATGATCTAAATGAAAGTATGGAACTCATTGGGTTGAGTTTAGTAAATTCAGTTGGACTAAGTGAATCCGAAGAAAATAGTGGTGTCAGAATGAGGGAACCATGTTATCCTAACCGGTGTTGCTCTAATCAATTTTAACCCCCCTCCTCATAATGATTGAACTTTAAATTGTCATGTAAACCTTTTGGAACTTTGACTTTAGGACTGCTACTTAGTCGAGGAGCTTGGAGCTAACTCCGTTGGCAGCCTTCTACATTAACAATCTACAAGAGCATGAGGATCTACAATAGTACATCCTTGTTTAGAAATTAAATAAACAAGCCATAGAATTCCAGGGTTGTCCGCCTAGTGTGACATAAATCTTTAATTCATCTTTAGGCCTTTGCATAATCGTGTAGTGCAATATAAGTCAAAACTAGTTTTAAGATTCCTAGGTTATCATCTGTCACGAACTAAATACTCACATTTTCCAGACTATTTCTGTGACTGTCTCGCATAAATATACTTTTTAATTAATAAAATTGGCATGAACTAACCTTTAAATATTTTCTCTCTGAAATTGAAGCTAAATGATAAGGTAGTCTGGGATTCTCCTCAGAATTCATGACATCCCCTAGCTCTTCTTCCTTTGGATTCTAAAATAAAATTTTCCAAATTTGAGCCATCCCACTTTCACACCTCTTTGTCCGATCTTTTAAAAGGTCCTATCCTTTGAAATTTTTGAAGATAATATCCCCTGACTTTTATCGAGAATTTTCTTAGGCAGCTTCCGTTATTTAAGTTGCAATTAACTATCGGGTCTTGCCATTATAGGAAACTTTTAAGAACCCAGCTTAATATAAACCCTATTTAATTGTTCGTATTAAATAGGGTAACTTATCGGTCAACATAAAAAATGATTTTTAGCAGACTGAAACGTATGTCATAATTTTTTTAGTTTATTAAATAAAGTCTTACCAGTAAGTAGTGTGTCTACCCTTACGGATAGATGCATTTCTTGCAGTAATAGGCTCGTTTATTTAAACTACTTAGGATATTTGATCAATCCGGTCTTATATTTTCAAAATTTAAAATACTNATTCTGACGACTGATAGTTTCTAATTTGGTGACTGACAACTTCTGGTGACTCCGTCGGGGTTTAGTTTCTCTATCCATTTAAATCAAGAAATATTATCTTCATACATTAGTATTGTGTTCATGTCCCTCATGAACTAGATTATCCTTCTTTTGTTGACATGCTTTACCTATTTATTTCTTGGATAAGTACAGTCAACTCTTTCAGACTTCAAGACCAATTGTTCGATCACCTTTGAACAGAGAGGTTCAGAAGTTCATTAGGACATTTTGGCCTGGTGTGGGGTCGGACCCCCAATAGGTGTGTTGGTGGACTAGTCTCGCTTGAGCATTGTGCGTTATAAAGTTAGTCCCGCACTGGGTCCTAAACTTAACTTTTCTCTTCATGTTCTTTCGAGTTTTGTTTGCTACTCTGCAAATTAAACAAAATTGTGTGTAGTGCTTTCTCTTTAATATTCTTTATTTAATTAATTAAATCCATCTACTTTCAAACAATTTTTAATAAATTTTAAAAAATCTTCACAAACTAAAGTTAAATAAAGACTTGTCCAGTCTACAGATCAATATTTGTTAATTTTTGGGGTTTGCATTGGAATAACAAGGTGTGGCCAAAAACTAACCCCAAAGCTTTCTTTTTGAAGTTGCTGCAATGCCATTCCCAATGCTTACTTTCTTCTGCAACTTACCAACTAGTCATGATGCTCGCAATGTTGCTATCACCATCACGTTTGGAACTGGATTCGATGAGCTTGAAGTCATTCTTGGAAAGTCCCCATTCATCATAATGAAAGTCGCCGCTCCAGAAGCATAGGATTCGTGAGCAAAATTTAACCTGAACTGTTCTCAAGATTTTCCTTCCTGCATGAAGGTGAAAACCACTGCTACCCCGGTACCTGTTAAGTTTGTTGTTCCCTTTTCTGCCAAAGGAAATTAGATTATGATCATTGAAGAGATAATTGAAGGATTTACCATCCCACCATTGGTGTTTGAAATTGGATTAAGTTTGAAGTCTGCGCCGTTAACCCACTCTCAAGAGAGAAATCACAGTTGAAAAGTTTAGAAGGCTACTGAGGCCCAAATTCCTAAAAAGATACCCGCTCATGTGATTCCCACCAGAAGGAACTTGGATTACTTGAGGCCTCTTCGCTTCTGTGAGGTAGTAGGTTTCACCCATTAATGGACACTAATGGGTATAAAAGTTTTCAAAAGATTGTCACTACCTTGCCATTACTTCACAGTCGTGATGAGGAGAATGAAAAGCCCACTCCTATCACCAAAGTTTGTACAATATTCCAGAGGTTGGTCGTTAAAGAAGGATGTTCAATCGTTGAGCTACTTAAACGAGTGGGATGCGTGGTATCCCCTCAAATGAAGAAAGAGATTTTAAAGGATGTCAGATATGCCCAATAATCTCAAAAGTCAATTGAAGTTATGCCAGCACGTATTCCCATCAGGTTCTATCTGGGGAGACGAGTTGATTTTACCGTTGTCACCACTGATTTTGTACCACCACTGCTTAAAGGTTTGTAGGACGTCGACTAGCCAAGTCACGTTTGGGTCCCAGGATACCGTCAGTTGTTGGTCGTAAGAGCACCCCAAATAAGGAGCAAATAAATAAGTCATCCGTTATTGTATTTGGTTTTCAACATAGGGAGCATGCCTCTCTCCAACATGCCGATGCCTCTATTGAGACACCTTATCTCAAGACATAACCGTAAAAGAAGAAGGTATGGGTACCTAAGGTAGCTGTACCAATACTGTTCAATGAGACCGCATGGAAAGAATGTGGAATGAAGCAAAGGTCCAAAGTATTAGACATCGTTGCAGCTATTGCCACCGAGTTTGATGAACAAGCAGAGGATGTCAGGAAATTCCTCCATATCTCAAAATGGTTTAAGAAGAAATAATTTAAGAGATAGTTGAAAAGATCAGGGCTCAGATTTTGAAGTTAGCCAAAGAGCATGGAGTAGCCATTAATGATGATGAAGATTTTGATTTTAATGATTATCTCGATGAAGATTTTATGGATATTCATACCATCGAGACTAGAGCCACCACATTTATGCGTGATGCCCAACCTCTCGTTGAATGGAATGTCGTAGATGATTTGTGCAGGGCTGTTCTTCTAAGAGATGATCAAATTAATCAGACGGAGAAGAGAACGGAAGAGATGGCCACCACTGTGGCCGCCATGATTATAGTTAATGGACAGTCTTAATCACAACAGTTAGCTTCTGTAGAAGTTGGCCAGCCAGAGATAGTTCACATTACCGATGAAAGGAGAGAAGTTGCCTCTGATAACAAAAATGATCAACAAAAGAAGGATTCCTCATGAAGTGTAATAGAAGAGAAGTAGATAAAACAACTGGTCAAACAACAAGTTCGGAAGGACTTAGCCCAATCTAAGGGATTTCATAGGGTAGACCTTACTTGGAGGAGTTTGATGTCGTACCCTCCCTTAAGGGTTTTGTGTCGCAAAACTTTAAGACATTCGACGGGATCAAAAATCTCAGGCAGCATGTAGCACATTTCCAAGCCAGTTGTGGCAACACCGGAGGTAACGAAGCCCTACTCTTCCATTAATTTTTTAGCAGCCAATTGGGATCGCATTTGATTGGTTTGCCGAGCTACCCAACAGATCAACAAAGACATTTGTTGAATTAGAGTAGTTGTTTGAGAAGAGGTTTGCCGGAGCACAACACCATGTTTCTACTGGACATCTCATAGTGGAAGGACAGAAGCCTGATCCCCCTTGATACTGCTAATATGCAAAGTACAACACTAATTTAGATTATATTTTACTTATATTTCCTTACTTTACCACAAAACCAAAAACTTGATCTTGAAGAAAAATAAGAATTTAACATATATATTGGGATACTACGCAAGTATACGTACCGTTATCAAGTAAAATAGAACATTTTGATTAGGACCTGACTATCGAACCCATAGGGAATTTGTACAATATGCAATTTTTAGAAAACTTTCTATTTTTAAAAAGACAATTACGTAAACTGAATATATTTTACAGTAATAGAAAAATTCAATTATTTTTGGTATTTTTGCTATTTTGACAAAATAGTAACAACTTAAAAAGATAACTAGAGTTTTGTAGATGAAAAACACTTAATAAAAAAAATATCTTTCTTCTTATCATGAATCATAATAAGTATATGAATTATGTTGTAGAAGTGTGCAAATATCTTCCTTACCATGAATCAATGATAAATATAAAAATTTGTTATGGAAGTATGCTAAATGGCCAAATAGGAGCAATAATATTCTTTACCCTTACTAGAGATGCTATAAAGAACATTGGTTAATCTATAGTGAATCAGTAATAAGTATAGGAATTCTGTTGTGAAAGTATGCAAATTGTGTTGTGCCAAATAAAAAACATTCTTTACCCTTACTAGAGTTGCTATAAAGAACATTGGCTAATTTAAAGTTTGAATAGTTCTGAAGATCGGCTAGGCAGAACCCTTACTAGAGATGATATAAAGAACATTGGCTAATTTAAAGTTTGAATAGTTCTGAAGACAGGCTAGGCCCTTACTAGAGATGCTATAAAGAATATTGGCTAATTTAAAGTTTGAATAGTTTTGAAGACCGACCTTACTAGAGATGCTATAAAGAACATTGGCTAATTTAAAGTTTGAATAGTTCTAAAGACCAGATAGGTAGGGAAGATACCATGTATAGGAATTCTATTGTGAAAGTATGCAAATTGTGTTGTGTCAAATAGGAGCAATAATATTCTTTACCCTTACTGTTGTGGAAGTATGCAAATTGTGTTGTGCCAAATATGAGTAATAATATTCTTTACCCTTACTAGAGATGAAGAACATTGGCTAATTTAAAGTTTGAATAGTTCTGAAGACCAGCTAGGTAGGGAAGATACTAGCTCTCACTCTAAAGTTCCCTCGATTCCCTCCTTAAAGTTTGAATAGTTCTGAAGACCGGCTAGGCAGGGAAGATACTAGCTCTCACTCTAGAGCAAAGTTTGAATAGTTCTGAAGACCGGCTAGGCAGGGAAGATACTAGCTCTCACTCTAAAGTTTCTTTGATTCCCTCCACCTGGGGGCTAACATCTCCTATCATAACCTAAAATAATAAACCAAGTTGAGGGCTTTAACCTGGCACTTTAAAGTCCTCTAACTCTACACCCTTCAATGAATATTTCTCTATTTATTTACACTCAATCATATGAACTACATTCTCATTCATACAACCTCATGTGATTCTTTCCAATTGTTGATTGAGACAATACCAGCCCAGTTCTTACATGTTCACACTACAAATTTTAACATCTGGATTGTCCAAATCAAGAAGTAAACGAAGTACATGAATTTAAATCATCATAACTTCTTCCAACATTAAAGATCAATACTCTCCACAATTTCCATCCACAACTTAATTACTTATCACTTTAAGAAGAAAGATAAAGAAAACTACTCAGAATCCATAGAGAAAACAAAACATAACTTTAGTTTAAAAGAAGAAATCATTGTCAAACCAACAACAAGTTTCAACTAAAACCAAAAGTAGTCTCAAAATAAAAAGATAAAAACTTATCTCAAGTTCTTCACCAAACTTTTGAAGTTCCTTTGAATTTCTTCTCTTTACAATCACTCAAAATAAAATAACAGAAAGGACAAAATAAAAGTAAAAGTGGTGCCTGAAAATCTCTCCGAACTAACTCCCCAAATGAGAACTTTAAGAACTTTTCAATACTTTCAGGACTCTTTTCAAAGTCCTCTTCTCTTTCTTATATAGGTTTCCAAGAGGTGCCTTGGAACCTCTTCAAAATATGTCTAGATTCAATGTATTTCCCCAAGAGATGCATCCTTTCATGATAATTTTTGTCTATGGTGGTTATAACGACATATTAAGCCAATGAGTGCCTCAAAAACCTCTTCAAAATTCACAAAAAATGACTTTACTCATTTAGTAACTGCCACTGGCGCTTAAACGTGGGACCTCTGGCACTTAGGCGCGACCTCCTCTGTTTAACCGGCGCTTAAGCGCCAGATCTGGTGCTTAGGCTCAAAAACTCTTTTGCACATTTTTCACCTTTTTGCTCCAAATTTGATCCTTTTTCACTCCTTTAAACATTTTTTACCCTTTTTACCTGTATTTGCAAGAAAAACAAAAATACCTTCCATTAAAGCCAATATCTCAAAAATAGGTATAAAAATGTGTCTAAAAATACTATATATTTTAAATGTTTCAAAATCCCCCAAACATAAAATGTTACTTGTCCTCAAGTGACCTTCAATATTTCATAACTACATATGTATGATATGTATATGAGTTTATTTATGAGTTACTAAAATTTAGATTTAGAAATATAGTAGTCTAGTTTAGAAAAGAAAATTCAGTAAATGAGACCAACTTAAAGTTTAGAAACTATTAAAGTTAAGAAAGATAAAAATATGAGTTTCTATCTAAGTCAGAAATGTATTGTAGATTTTCCAAATTTAGAATTTAGTTCTTTTATTATCTCTTTAGAAATATAGTAGTCTAATTTAGAAAAAAAAAATTCAGTAAATGGGACAAACTTAAAGTTTAGAAATTCTTAAAGTTAAGAAAGAAAATATGAGTTTCTATCTAATTCAGAAAAGTATTGTAGATTTTCCAAATTTAGAATTTAGTTCTTTTATTATCTCCACTTAAATATTTTCATTAAAAATAATTTTACGCACTATATTATATCTATAAGTTTAAGAGTTTCTTAGGTCTTTTGCTTTAAAAAGATCAAATGTAGAACCAATTTTTTATTAGACACTAATCCTCAAGTTTCTCTTTCCTAATTTTTTTCTCTTTTTCTTTTGTTTCCTTTTCTTTTCTTTTTCTTTTTTTTCTTTTTTTTCTTTTCTTTTTTTTTCAGGCAAGGATTACTATATCTGGATAGGCCTTTAATGATTTTGAATTCCACTTCTCCTTTCCTAAAGTAAAGTATTGATATAAGTCTTTTACTTATAAATATAACAATAGTTTTGAAAATTATTTTAATTAAATAAATTTAAGTATTAAAAATAAAAGTCTAAATTATCTAAAATTTTCAAAAATACATTTTTTCTTACTAAAGATAGTAACTTATATTAATCATTTTCTCTTTTAAAAACTTTTTAACTTAAAGTTTTTCTTCATTACTAAAAATTTTAGCTAAAGTTTCTTACTCATTTCTAAAATCAAATTTTACTTCCTTAATATAAATTCATATACATAATCAATTTTTTTTTCTTTTCAAATCAAATTCACTTAAAGCACATTTGAGAACAAATAAAATTCCAATTTTTTAAAATTTTTTTCATTCCCCCAAACTTAAATTTTTACAGATTAAATAGTTTAACATCAGATATATATAAGCAGAATTGAAAATTTAAAAATAACATGCTAACAGGAATTTTAAACCCTAATGATACAAGTATAAAACTCAAAAGAGGAGTACAATTAATTTTTTATCCAATTTTCTTTAATTTTCATTTTACTTTAACATATAGAGATTCAATAGACTTCTAAAAAGTGAGTATAAACATAAAAGCAAACATACACACTACTAACACCACAATCTTAACATAAAGACAAACTTGCAAACATGATAAAAGAAAATAAAGGGTAGTAGTTTCTGAATTTCAAGTTTAAGATCTAAGCTAGAAAGATTTCTACTTTATAACAGATATGAAAATTAAGTTAAGTTCCTAAACTAAACTAAATCACAGTACTAAACACAAAACAACAGTTACTACCCTAAAATTTAAAAATAAAATACTAACTACCATAAACATCATAATAACAATAAAACACAAAAAAGTCCAAAACACAACATAGACCAAAACAACATACATATGCAAATGTAGCAAGCCCAAACCACATAGTTCATATCATATTACAATCATAAAATAAAACTCTCAGCTCTACTCTTCATCCTCAAAATCACCGCTGTACCATTTTTCTACAGACTCATAATCAGGATATCGAGGATATGGAGGAAATTGCACTCTTGGGTCACCTCTAATCAGACTCTCCAAAGATGCGTGGAATTTATCTTCATAATCACCCTTCCTTCTATTATACCTATTAGTATGATCTACAAAATGCTCTAAATTTTGTACCTTATCACCAGTAAAATTGATATTATCCATCATCTTCTGCAATAACTCATCCTAAGTCTTAGTAAACTCACCTCTAGTTGTAGAAGCACGTGAAGTAGATGGTCTAGATGAAGGAGCAACATAGGCAGATGCAGCAGACGTTTCCGTTCCATAGCTCATAGAAAATCCTCCTCTCCAGCCAAAAATGGAATGCTCTTAATAAGTCTTCACATTCACCTTCGTGATGGGCTTTAGAGGTAACATAACTTCTTCCCAACTATCATATTTAACCCCAGCCTGCTCACACAATGAAAAGATCAAGGAAGCAAATCCCAGACCTGCAGTTGTAACACCTATAGCAGAACCGATGATAGTCTGACAAATCAAAGCTCCAATGTTTATGAGCTTTCCCTCTTGAATACAATAGTTCAACGTCGCTCTTTCTCTGGTCACTTCACTGAGATGATTGGTCCGATGCAGACGAGCATAAATGAAATATTGCCAGACCTTTGAAGGAGCACATAACTTTGAAGTTGAGAAATTTACTCTCCTCTCATTGGTAATCTTCCAAAGTCCTCTCCCAATAGTCAAGTATGAAATAATCTCATCTAACTCCGCTTCAGTAGGACTATAATTTTCATAAAAACATAAAGTATTCGGTGGTAAATGCTAAAACAAGTTGATTGCCTCTAGAGAAAAAGGTACCAACTTTCCTCTAACCATAACTTGATTGTCTTCAGCTTCAGGGAGATTTGCTTAGAACTTCCTCACAATAGAAATCACTGCGATAGCAGAGAAACAACAGAACTGTTCCAATTATCAACGAACAATTAAATCTTCCACGTCTCCACCCAGATTTCTAAAACAATCGCTCCGGAATCAATTTTCGTGACTGTAGAGCGTCACTGCATCGAGCTTAAGCCTTCAAACTAACAAATTTACTTGAATCAAACAGGCTTTTTCCTCTATTCTTCTTCATTCCTGGTTCCATTCTATAAATTTAATAAATTCTAAAAATAAATTCAAAAATAAAGTTTAAATCACTAAATTAAACTTCCAAAAGCACAAACTAAACTTCCCGAGCAATTTCCATAGATTTTTCTTCATTTTTCACCATGAATAGTGAATTTTTAAATTCTTCCATATGTACTCAAAATGCATAGTGAAAAATCCAAAAATTTGCATAGAAGTCATGCTCTTATCTTAAGGAATCCGAATCTAGCAAATTTTTCTTGATTCCACCAAGAAATCTGCACTTAATGGTGTGCTCTAGCCCTTAATACCGCAATTTTGAGAGGTAGAAAATGACAGGAGGCGTTAAAAATGGCATTTTTGGACCAAAATTTCACTTTTAATCATTCAAAAACCGATTTACGTGAACCACTGCTTAAGAGCAGGTAAGTGGCGCTTAGGCGCCTGCCTCTCGGGTTAGCTCATGCATAACCGCGATATGTGGCGCTTAGGCGCCAATGCAATATTTTTGAATAATTCAAATTTAAGTAAAATGCACTATTTGCCTAATTAAAGCACCCCTGAATGGTCTCATAGCACTTAATTGACTATTTTCAACTTTCTATAACTTCCCTCTCACTCAAAATTCTCCTTAATAACTATTTCAATTTGNTTGAGAGGTAGAAAATGACAGGAGGCGTTAAAAATGGCATTTTTGGACCAAAATTTCACTTTTAATCATTCACAAACTGATTTACGTGAACCGCTGCTTAAGAGAAGGTAAGTGGCGCTTAGGCGCCTGCCTCTCGAGTTAGCTCGTGCTTGACCGGGATATGTGGCGCTTAGGCGCCAATGCAATATTTTTGAATAATTCAAATTTAAGTAAAATGCATTATTTGCCTAATTAAAGCACCCCTAAATGGTCTCATAGCACTTAATTGACTATTTTCAACTTTCTATAACTTCCCTCTCACTCAAAATTCTCCTTAATAACTATTTCAATTTGAGGCTAAAACAAAACAAAATTTTCACAAAAACAAACTTAAATTAATTCACAAACAAGTACAAATACTATTGACACTTAATTCTCACTCCAAATAGTCTCGGATGAGAAAATTTTCCTAAGTACAAAACACTTAACACCCATTCACAATTAAACACTTAAGTAACATAAACACTAACACATGTTTTAAACACTAAAAACACTTAAAGAAAACAACTTTAATCACACAAAAACAAACATAAAACTTAATTCCATTCTTCATTAGAAGGAACAAATTCAGGTCTTTCATTAGTCTTTCCAAGGGAAACTAGAATATAAAGTTGATAAAACGGACGGTGGTGACGTTCTCTGATGCAATCTTCTTCAATTTACTTTTGCTTAAGGAACATCTCCTTATCCGCTTCCTCTATATAACTAGTGTGTCTAAATTGCATTTTTAATTGCCATCCAATATGCTGAAGATGTGCATGAATTTCTAATACCTTTGTCTCCAGTACAAACATGGTATTTTCAATTTTGTTGATCTTCTCTGATATTCCTTCAATACTAACGGTTAAGAAACCGTTATACATCTCTTGTGCACTTTGACTAATGAATTTCTTTTTCATGGTATCTTACTTCTTCTTCAAATCCATCTCCCATGAAGACATCATCCTAAAATCTATCTCTCTTAGAATTTAGGGCTAAAAATGATCTGGGTGAAATTCCTTCACTAAACCCTTCTATTTAAAGGACTAAATTCTTCTAATAACTCCTAGACATGTTTAGAAACTGCCAAGACATGTTTTTGCAAACTTCTATGTGGTTTTTCTTTTCTAAAATATTAATTTTGTACTTGTTTTTAAACTGTCGCGCTTAAGCACCGGATTTGGCACTTAAGCGCCCGTGCACATTTTTGTACAAGTCAACTTAACATCCAAATTCTCATTTTAACATGTCCAAATCACTAATTTAGTCTTAAAATCAATACTAACAACATAATAGTCTCAAAAATACTACCCCAATTTTCTTAATCACACATAAAACATCAATAAAAACAAAAATACACTGACAATTAGGGGTTGCCTCCCACAAAGCGCTTGGTTTTACATCGTCAGCCCGACGTAACCAGTGCTTACTCTGGTTGACCCAACGTCATTCCATCATTAAACTTCTACTAATCCCTTATAAAATAAGGTTTCATTCTATGTCCATCCACTTTAAAGAATTTATCATATTTTGGACTTTAATATCCACAGCTCCATAAGGATAAACTTTAATCACAATAAATGGGCCCATCCACCTGTACTTAAGTTTGCTTGGAAATAATCTTAACCTTGAATTATATAGCAAAACTTGTTGCCTTGGTTGAAAATTTTTAGTAAGAATCTTTTGATCATGCAACATTTTCATCTTTCCTTTAAAAAATATCGCACTTTCATAAGATTCATTCATTATCTCTTCAAGCTCATTTAGGTATAATAATCTTTCTCACCAGCAACTTTCAAATTATAATTGAATTATTTAATTTCACAATATGCTTTATGCTCAAGTTCAACTGGTAAGTGACAAGCTTTTCCAAATATTAGCCTATATGGGGACATTCCTATAGGAGTTCTATATGTAGTCCTATAAGCCCGCAAAGCATAGTCAAGAATGACTGACCAATCCATTTTTGTTGGATTCACATATTTTTTTATAATTCATTTAATTTTCTGATTGGATGATTTAGCCAAACCACTTGTCTGAGGATGATAAGCAGTAGCAATTCTATGATTTATATGATATTTCTTTAATAAATTCTCCATTATGGATTTCTGAAATGACTTCCCCCATCAGTAATGATAACTCTTGGCATCCTAAATCTACAAAATATATTCATTTTAGAAAATTTTGCAACACTTTGAGCATCACATCGAGGTACAGCAATAACTTCTATCCATTTGGATACATAGTCCACTGCTAAAAAAATATATAAATTTTTGAAAGATGGTATAAATGGTCCCATGAAATCTAATCCCCAAACATCAAATATTTCAACTTCGAGCATATAATTGAGGGGCATCTCATTTCTTCTAGAAATATTGCCTACTCTTTGACATCTATCACAAGTTTTGATATAGGCATTAACATCTCAAAAAATTGCAGGCCAATAAAATCCAGATTGTAAAATTTTGTATGTTGTTTCATTAACACCAAAATGTCCCCCAAAATCAGATTTATGAATTTTTTGGATAATCTCATAAGTTTCTTCTAATGGTACACATATTCAAATAATTAGATCCTTTCCTCGTTTATATAAAAATGGGTCATTCCAAAAATAAGTCTTAACTTCAGAAATAAATTTTGTGTTCTGTTGGTATGTCATTCCATAGGGTATAATATCACAAACAATAAAGTTCACAATGTCGGTATACCACGGAACACGCCACTCATTAATAGTGAATAATTTTTCATATGGAAAATGTTCAGTAATTTCATTTTTAAGATAGAGTGCTTTTTCTAATTCAAGCCTGGAAAAATGATCAACAATTTGATTTTTAGTCCCCTTACGATCTACTATTGCAAAATCAAATTCTTGTAAAGAAGAATCCATCTTATAAGTCTAGGTTTAACATCCTTCTTTTTCATTAAATACTTAATAGCAGAATGATCTGTATGCACTACATAATAAGTTCCAATTAAATATGTTCTAAATTTATCAAAAGCATATATTATTACTAATAACTCTTTTTCAGTTGTTTTATAATTAATTTGAGTTCATTAAGAGTTTTACTATCATAATAAATAACTTTGAAAATTTTATCATATATTTATCCTAAAACAGCTCCTATAGCATAATCACTAGCATTACACATTAATTCAAAAGGTTTTTCCCAGTTTTGTGAAACTATAATTGGTGCAGTGATTAATTTTTCTTTTGATAACTTAAAATTTTTAGGCATTCCTCATTAAAATTAAAAATTGCATCTTTCTCCAGTAAATGACATAAAGGCTTAGCAATCTTTGAAAAGTTTTTAATATATCGTCTGTAGAATCCAGCATGTCCTAAAAAAATCTTAATTTCCTTTACATTTATTGGATAAGTTAAATTAGTGATCACTTAAATTTTAGCAGGATCTACTTCCATACCATTTTTTGATATTTGATGATTATTAGCAATCACTTGAATTTTAGCAAGATCTACTTCCATACCATTTTCTGATATTTGATGACCTGATTAGCGATCCCTTGAATTTTAGCAGGATCTACTTCCATACCATTTTTTGATATTTGATGACCTAATATAATTCCTCCTGCTACCATAAATTGGTTTTTTCCCAATTAAGGACTAAATTTGTTTCTTCACAGTGCTTAAGAACTTTAGATAAATGTTTTAAGCTAATTAAGGACTAAATTTGTTTCTTCACAGTGCTTAAGAACTTTGGATAAATGTTCTAAACTTGAGTCAAATGAAGTTCCAAACACTGAAAAGTCATCCATAAAGACTTCAATCCCTTTTTCAAATAAATCACAAAAAAATGCCATCATACATCTTTGAAATGGAGTAGGGGCATTACATAAACCAAAGGTCATTCTTCTAAAATGAAAAGTACCATAAGGACTGGTAAATGCTGTTTTCTCTTGATCCTTAGGAGATATTTGAATTTGGTGATAACCAGTATATCCATCCAGAAAATAAAAGTAATTATGCCCAGCTACTCTATCCATCATTTGATCTAGAAAGGGTAATGGAAAATGATCTTTCCTCGTGACAAGATTTAATTTTCTATAATCAATGCATATTCGCCACATTGTAACTTGTCTAATAGGTATTAAATCATTATGTTCATTTACAGTTACAGTTACTCTTCCTTTCCCTGTAATTTGTCTAGTAGGTATTAACTCATTATGCTCATTCACAGTTACAATTACTCCTTTCTTAGGAACAAACTGATTGGACTAACCCATGCACTATCTGAAATAGGGTAGATAATTCCAGCATCTAACCACTTTAAAATTTATTTCTTAACATCTTCTTTCTTAATAGGATTTAGTCTCCTTTTGCGGATCAACCCTGGGTTTGCAGTTGTCTTCCATATGAATTCTATGCATGCAAATTGAAGGACTGATTCCTTGAATATCAGCAATTGTCCATCCAAAGGCTTTCTAAAAATTTTTCAGAATTTTCATCAACCTTTCTTCTTCTTCCATTGCTAATTTTGAGGAAATTATTACAGGTAAAGTAGAGGAATCTCCTAGAAAGGCATATTTTAAATGATCAGAAAGTAACTTCAACTCTAGTTCTAAGTTTTTTCAATAGATGGACAAAATGATTTATCTTTGTCTATCATATCTAAAACTTCAAAACTTTCACGAACATAGTTTGAATCTTCCTTAAAAAGATCTTCACATTGATTTAATTCCTCTTCTTGCTCGTGTTCCGAATCTTTTTCAAAATTTTCTTCATAAGTAGTCTTGAAATGACATTCACTTAGAAATCTTATAACATCCATTCTAAAACATTCATCATCTTTACCTTTTGCAGGGTATTTCATTGATCTTGAAATGTTAAAAGTAACATTTTGATCATTGACGCACATTATTAATTCCCCTTTTTGCACGTCTATCATTGCTCTTAAACAGTTTGATCATTGACGTGCATTGTTAATTCCCCTTTTTGCACATCTATCATTGCTCTTCCTAATCATTGACGCACATTGTTAATTCCCCTTTTTGCACATCTATCATTGCTCTTCCTGTGGCTAGGAATCGCCTCCCGGTATCTCTTTATCTTCCTCTCCTTCTGTGGCTAGGAAAGGTCTCCCTAAAATGATAAGTATCTCTTTATCTTCCTCCATATGCTTAGCACAATGAAAAATCAACAGAAAAGATAAATTGATCTACTTTCACTAGGACATCTTCTATAACTCCTTTAGGGCATGTTATCGAACGATCTGCTAACTACAGATTTGCAGTAGTAGGGGTTGATTCTCTTAATCCCAATCTTTTAAATATTGATAATGGAATAAGGTTAATGCTTGCACCTAAATCACATAAAGCGTTCCCATAAAATATGTCTCCTATTGCACATGGAAATGTAAAGCTACCAAAATCTTTAAGCTTTTCAAGAAGCTTCTTCTGAATTATCATACTGCACACCTCATTAAGTGCAACGTCTCATTATCTTCAAACTTTCTTTTCCTGTTGAGAATATCCTTCATAAACTTTACATAGCTCGGCATTTGTTCTAAGGATTCAGCAAATGGAATATTAATTGTATGCTTGTTAAATTTTGAAAATTGCTTATCCAACTTTTGCTGATGAAGTCTTTGAGGAAATGGAGGCGGTGGTTTTTCCAAATCAATTTTCAGCAGAGAAATAGGTCTGTCAGAATCTTTTGGAGCGTCCTCTTTTGATTCTTCAATTTCTTCTCTCTCCACTTCAATTTATTTTTGAACCCGACCTTCCAACTCTCTTCTGCTTCTAAGTTGAACGGCTTTTACTTATTCTTTATTCTAGTCTTTTGGATTTGATTCAGTATTACTAGGAAGTGTTCCTTGGGATCCATTACTTAATGAATTTGTTGTTGACTTTATAATTGATTTCCCATTTGTAACACCACTTCTTCTATAGATAACTTCTTCTCCTTAAACTGCGTATTACTGTTGAAACCTGGAGGATAAGTAGATCTATAATGATTATTCCCTGGGTTGTTCCAGTTTCCCAATGTGTTTCCGTAGTTGTTCCCCCATTGTTGATTATTACCACCCAAATTATTATTCCCGTTAAAGTTGGGATGATTCTTCCAACCTGGGTTATAATAATTTGAATATGGGTTATTCTGCTTATTATTTATGGCATTCGAACTTTCTATGATGCTTGAGAATCTACCATTTGGCTAAATGAAATCCCTTCAATCATGAAAATTGGTTGATAAAAATTCATTCCAAATTGGTCTAACTTCCTTGAAATTGCAACAACTTGATTTGCTAACATGGTAAATGCATGAGTTTCATGAATGCTGGCTACTTTCTTAAAATTTACCCTCTCAGAAGGCCATTGAAAATTATTAGTAGCCTTTTCTTCAATTAAAGCGTAAGCGTCATGAAATGGTTTTGACATCAATGAATCACCAGCAACGACATCGATAATTGATCTAAGAGATCTAACTAATCCATTATAAAAAGTTTGAATTATTAACCAATCTGGTAAAGCATGGTGTGGAAACTTTCATAAGAGTTCTTTACATTTTTCCCATGCTTAATAAATAGATTCCCCTTCAAACTGATTAAAAGATGTAATATCATTTCTAAGTTTTGCACTTTTTGATGGTGGAAAATATTTAGCAAGAAATGTTCGTGCTAAATCACCCCAAGTTCTGATAGATCCAGGTGTTAACAAATTCAACCACATCTTAGCTTTATCCCTCAGTGAGAAAGGAAATAACCTATGTTTTATGGCATCATCTGATACACCATTGTATTTAAATGTAGCACACAATTATAGAAAATTGGCAAGATGTAAATTTGGATCTTCAGTTGATGATCCCTCAAACCGATTTTTTGATACAATTTTGATAATAGCAGGTTTAAGCTCAAATGAATTAGCCACTACAGTAGGTTTTTGAATACTACAATGAAGTTCATCTACGGCAGGGTTGGCATAATCTCTTAAAGGTCTAAACTCTTGATGAATTTCAGCATTTTGATTATTTTGGTATGCCAATTCTATAATTTTTTAGGATTTTCCAAAATTTATAATTTTTTTAGTTTTTCTAACTTTTTTAATAGTTCTTTCTAATTGAGAATCATAAACTTCAGAGCCTGAACTACGCATACACTAACATATAATAAAATAAAATAAAATTCAAAACTCACACAGAAAAAAAGATACAATACTTAAAGTTTAAATAAGACTTTCTAAAAATAGAAATTTGGCTTTCGATTTCCCGGCAACAGCGGAAAAACTTGATCCCTCTTGATACTGCTAATATGCAAAGTACAACAATAATTCAGATTATATTTCACTTATATTTCCTTGCTTTACAACAAAACCAAAATCTTGATCCTGAATAAAAATAAGAATTTAACTTTTTATTTATATATATTGAGCTACTACGCAAGTATACTTATCGCTACCAAGTAATATATGACTTTTTAATTAAAACCAAAATATCGAACCCATAGAGAATTTATACAATATGCACTTTTTAGAAAACTTTCTATTTTTAAAAAGACAATTACTTAAACTGAATATATTTTGTAGTAATAAAAAAGTTCAAATATTTTTGGTATTTTTGATATTTTGACAAAATAGTAACAACTTAAAAAGATAACTAGAGTTTTGTAGATGAAAAACACTTAATAAGAAAAATATTTTTCTTCTTATCATGAATCAGTAATAAGTATAGGAATTCTATTGTGGAAGTATGCAAATTGTGTTGTGGCAAATGGGAATAATAATATTCTTTACCGTTACTAGAGATGCTATAAAGAACATTGGCTAATTTAAAGTTTTAATAATTCTGAAGACTGACTAGGCAGGGAAGATACTAGCTCTCACTCTAGAGTTCCCTCGATTTCCTCCGCTTGGGGGCTAACATTTCGTATCAGAACCTAAAATAATAAACCAAGTTGGGGCTTTAACCTATCACTTTAAAGTCCTCTAACTCCACACCCTTTATTGAATATTTTCCTGATTATTTGCACTCAATCATATGAACTACACCCTTCAATGATATCGCGCTTAGGCGCCAAAACACTTTTGCACATTTTTCACCTTTTTGCTCTAAATTTGATCCTTTTTCACTCCTTTAAGCATTTTTCACCCTTTTTACTTGTAGCTGCAAGAAAAACACAACCATACTTTCCATTAAAGCGCAATATCTCAAAAATAGGTATAAAAATATGTTTAAAAATGCTATATATTTTAGGTGTATCAAAGCCTAACGAGACATTAGTAGAGTACATCTTGAGGAGGAGAAACCTAAGCATGAAATGTGAGCTTTAGCTACAGAAATTACATGTGATTGAGATTCTACTCAAGAAAATCTATAGTCGGTAGCTTTCATGCTTAAGGGACTCACCATGAAGTCCTTCGAGAAGCTACTAAGCAAAGCCTTCTACATGAGGAAGTTAAACATATGGATTTCCAAAAGAATTCAGAAAGGACTATGATAACTAGAATATTTGAGAAGAAGTTTAGAATGACAGCAACAGTTGATAAAGAAAAACAGCTGATAAAGATTCAGGCTGAACGTTCTCATCAGAGTTTTCAGTCGTAATCAAATTATACTCAACACTAACAAGTACAACAGTATGGCTAGTCTAGTAAACAGTCACACCAGGGAGGACCATACCGAGCAGATGGTAGATGAGGTTTAACTCTTTGAGAATGAATGAAAAGAGCTTATTCTTTCAAAGATGAGGCAGTAGAGAAGATCTTTAGAAACTTGATGAAAAAGCCAAAATTCATATTATGAGAACCAAAGAAGTTGGATGAATCCGACAAGAAAGATCATTCCAATTTCTGCACCGACCACTAGATGTTAGGACATACAATAGAGGGCTGTTTCATTTTCAAGTATTGACTTGAGAGAAATTTTAATGAAGGAAATATAACAATCTCGAAGGAATATTTAAAAAATATAAAAAAGGTTCTATAAATATGATCTCGATCGAGCCAATCACTCCGATAGATCAGTATTCAGAGAAAGATGGATGGAGCACAGTTTGGAGCAAGTCGTCCAAGAAGATTCTGGATCAGATTTAGACGTTTTGGTACAGGAAGCCGTTCAAAGTCTACAGCCTGTCCAACCCAAGTTAGAGATTTTGCCAGAAAAATTGCCGTAATTGATGAAGAAGAAGAAGAATTTCATGAAGACTGATAACGTGGGGGGTAGGATAGGGGTTGCCTTTGTTAGATTGGTTGTCTCGGATTTGAGGAAGAAAATCCTCGAACCCCTGACCATGTATGATTATTTTCTTACCCACTGGGGTATTATGTATATAATGATTATGATTTCGGTTATGTTAAAACTGTTTCTAGTGATAACAAATATGATTTTAGTCGATCTAACTCCGATCTCAATTCCCAAACTGATCCTCAAATCGTACTTAAGTCTGATGAACCAATTAACGAGAATAATGAAGATATCAACAACACCAGTTACGATAACACCGAGAGTGAGGAGAAGGTCCTCGAGTACCATGGTACACCACTCTCCATCAATTTGGATCCCTCTGATGAAAAATAAAAACAAAAAATTTTGCCTGCAATATCTTAAGAAGAAGAAGAAATCACAGAAATAAATCTAAGATGTGGGAAAGCATTACCCTCCAGAACAACTCCAGTGGATAAAGGGAAATAAATAATCACTCGAGAAGAGCTACCTCCACCTCCACCAGTGGAAGAACCACATAATCTAGTAAAGATTAGAGGATTACACAAAGTAGATTATAACATGCCAGCTCATCTTAGGAGGTTGCTGGCCAAACTAAGCATCTACGATGCTCTAATCCTGTCAAAGGAGATGAGAGAGTCTCTGGTTACAACTTTGATTGACCCAGAGATTTGCTTAGCTCACTTGGCTAGCACATCTTTGGATGAAGTTTGCTCATTAAGAGAATAGCCTAGGATAACCTTCATATATGAAGACTTGTTGCTCGGCATTAGCGTCCATAACCGAACTGTTGACCTCATTTTTGGTTGAGGTCAAGTTTCCTCCTTAGCAGCCTAAGGTCTAGCTATAGGACTTTCCTGTTGACTATTTCTAGAGAACTAGAAAAGGAACCATCACACTACACTTTTTCACACATTGTCGGCACTAAAAAGTTGAGGGGTTGTCCGTTGGAAGCTGTCGGTCGTTGGAAGCGAAATTGCGTCGCCCGCTTTGGAAGGAAATTTAATTTACATATGTATATGTAGTTTAAAAAAATATGAAATCAAACTGACCCAATATGTTTCATAGTTTAAATGAAAGAGAACTATACCTCAAACCCTGTATCTATCCCGAAGAATAAAAACACGACTTGAGGATGAGGCTCAATCAAATAAACTGAGAAATATATGACATTCTTTTGGTCCGTGGAACCATTTTATTTGCTAACAAATTCTCCTATTTAATAGGAAAGATTAAATAGGGTTTATATTAATCTAGGTTCGGACAAGCTTCTCAGAAGGGCAAGCCCTTATGGTTAATTACATCTTAAATGACCGAAGTCACCTAAGAAAACTCTTGATAAAAATCAGGAAATATTATCTTCAAAGAGGTCAAAGGATAGGATTTTTCAATTAGATTGAACAGAGAGGTGTGAAAGGGAAATGGTTTAAATTTGAAACATTTATTGTAGAATCTAAAGGAGAAAGAACTATGGGATGTCACAGATCTGAAGGAGAACGTCTGTGACTTCCAAGTTTATTTTATTGTTTGGCTTCAGTTTTGAGGAGAAATTATTTGAGTGTTGCATTGTATCAATTTTATTTTTTAGGCCTTACATTTGTGTGAAACAATCACACAAATAGCATGGAGGATGTGAGGATTTAGGTCGGAGGATGTGAGGATTTAGGTCGTGATGAACCACAACCTTAGAATCCTAAGACTAGTTAGGGCTTATATTGTATAGCAGGGATGTACAAAAGCCTAAAGATGAGTTGAGGATTTATGTTTCATAAGAAAAAAATCTCAAAATTCTATGGCTTGGTTGTTTAATTCTAATGAAAGAATGGTTTAGCTGATGTAGACAAGTTTCACTGTTAAACATGGTCGCGCTACCGACAATGCAAGCTTCAAACTCCTCATCATGGCGAATTTAAGTTTTCTAATTTGTCAGGTTATGATGTCAAATCAGGCGTCCCTATGGTTATGGTTCTTTAAATATTATGGGGCATGTTAAAGTTAATTAGAGTGACACCGGTTAGGATCATATGGTTCCTTCATTCGGATACCACTATTTTCTATCGAATTCACTTAGTCCAAATGAATTTACTAAACTCAACTTAATGAGTTCCAGACCTTCATTCAGACTGTGGGAAGTCTAGTTAAAAACCATAGGTTACCTCTTCCGAGGGATTCGCGATCATCCGATAGAGACGTCTTAATTTAGTTGCAATTGTTGTGTGTGATGTTTGTGATTAAATTTTGAGTTGTCTTATATTTTGAATGTTGTGGAGGTGATTTTTTTTGTTGATTTTGGTTTTGGTTTTGGTTTTGGTTTTGGTTTTGTGGCTATCCTAGCAGTTTTAGTTTTCATGTAGGGTGTCATCGTTGTTTAACATGCAAGTTTTTTAAGCATAAAAATACAATGTGGAAAGTACAAGAAGAGACGGTACTGTAAATTGTAAAAGAGTACCTGGCGAGTTTTCTCGTTCCACCACCTGAAAGGTCAGTACTTGCAAGGCATGTATATAATGTTGCAAGGAATTTAAATTGCATGAGTAGATGAAGGTTTAGCTACCAAACCACAAGCTATGAATTTTTTGAATCTCAAACGATCCTAGTAGATGATTTTAGGATAAAATACGATATGATCAATTTGTCCTTCAAAACATCCAAAAGATTCCAAAGTGCTCGGGATATGCCGCTGAACTATTTTGAAGATCTCTTGAATTTTTTTGAGTTCATTTTTGAACTTATCATTTTGTTCTGTTAACCATCCGAGTTTATAATGTTACTACCCCATTGCTCCTTGAAACTTGACAATTTGATNGAAGGTTTAGCTACCAAACCACAAGCTATGAATTTTTTGAATCTCAAACGATCCTAGTAGATGATTTTAGAACAAAATACGATAAGTTCAATTTGTCCTTCAAAACATCCAAAAGAATCCAAAGTGCTCGGGATATGCCGCTGAACTATTTTGAAGATCTCTTGAATTTTTATGAGTTCATTTTTGAACTTATCATTTTGTTCCGTTAACCATCCGAGTTTATAATGTTACTACCTCATTGCTCCTTGAAGCTTGACAATTTAATTACTCCAAGGATAGGACACTCAATTAGTCAGTTGATGTTTCATTTAAAAGTTATGTGAGTGGGTGCCCAAAAGGCATGTTTAAATCATTTAAGATTGTGGTGCCCTAGGTTAAAGTCAGGCTCATATCATTTTCTAAATCCAATCAACTTGGGTTTGAACATCAAACCTATGTCACTACCAAGCCTTTAACAATTATAATGAGTGAAATGACGGTTCTCAAAGTTTTGATTTAAGTGTCATATATCCATATTAAATGATCACCTCATCTTCAACTTTGGGCTTGAGGAAAGTAAATTATCAGCTTTCTGGCTTAAGTCCATCACTTAAGAACCATTTAATCTTTAATTAACTTGCAAGTCATGAAGATTAGGAGAATTATGCTTTTAGTTGATGTTGTACGAGGGTGGTGAATGGGTTTCTACCTTTTAGTCTCATTGTATTTCAATCATCCAAAAATATTAAGGCACCAAAGTTTTAAAATTACCATTTTGCCCTTTGGGCACTTCACCTCATAACTCATTAAACACAACTCAAATGATTTTGAGGGTTTAAAGTGTCATATCCATGATGTAATTATAATGTTAGAAGAGAACATGTGGACCTCACAAAATTTGATTTAATTTAGATAATTATTTAAATTTATAAAATAAGATTTTTAAAGGTTAATTTATTTAATTATCCAAAATTAAATTTATATTTATGAAAAAATTATTAGAGGTTCCCTATGGTCAGGGAAACACTTAGGCAAGATTTCATGATTTTTTTAATCAAATTTTTATTTTTATTATTTGATTTTCAATCTCAATGATTAAATTGACTAGAAAATAGTATTTCAATTGCAAAAATAATTTTTATATTTTTAATATACTTCTCTAAATTCATAAAACCCAAAGAATCAAATCTTATATTTTTGTCATTTTTAATTTATTTATTTTAATTATTTTAGTGAGAAAATATGAAAAATTCATTTTTAAGCCTTTAAAATTTATTTTAACTTAGAAAAATTAGGAAAAATGTCTTAATGAATTCTAAGTGATCAGGGGATATTCCCACTCTTTTTGAATCATTTTTTGTATTTTTGAAAAATTTTTTTATTTTAATTATTTTTAATTCAAAGTATACTTTAAAAATGAAATCATTTCACAAAAAATGGGTTTTATTTTTATAAAGTGCCCCTGCTCACAAGGAACTCAGAAACCAATTTTCATAATTTTTTTAAGCATGTTTAATTTAATATAATTATTTTTTACAAAAAAGCAAGCTTTTCTTAAAAAATCTATTTTAATGCCTAGAATTAGTCAATTAATTTTGATATTTTTATGGGGGGTAGATATGATTTTTATGAACAATGTGGAGTTTATTTTGTTAATTTTTTATATGTATTTAATTTACACAAATTAATACAAGGTATTCACATTTAACTAAGTATAGAAATTCATAAAATGATTCAAAGCATCACAATATTTTCCCTAGACTTCTCTGACCAC
Source organism: Phalaenopsis hybrid cultivar (assembly GCA_002079205.1). Taxonomy (NCBI): domain Eukaryota; kingdom Viridiplantae; phylum Streptophyta; class Magnoliopsida; order Asparagales; family Orchidaceae; genus Phalaenopsis; species Phalaenopsis hybrid cultivar. Next base: position 20,442 of record JXCR01053783.1, on the reverse strand, counting down.
AAGAAACCTTCTTAAATTGTTCTTATAAATTTTTAGGTGATGTTTTGATTTATATAGTTAAAATAAGCCAAAATGACCACTTTAACTTGAAAATTAGTGTTAGAAGCATAAAGATGCTCTCTGACCTTGGAAAAATCAGAGAACATCTCCTCTGTGATGAAGAATAAACCCTCAAAATTTCAAGCTATGGTGAAATATTTTAAGCCATGGAGAATTAAAATACCACAGAGGGTAATTAATTCATTAAAAATAATATTTTTGAAAAATAATTTTTTATTTTTGGTCCACATTATTCTCCTATGTTCACTGAGCAAGAAAGTATTTTTTCTTATATTTATGATTTTTCTAGAGAAAGATATGGATTTTTGAAGTTTAGGCACTTAAAATAATTTAAAAATCTCATATTTTTTTACTTATCCACGCGGCGCGTCACTCCGCCATTTGACGCTGTCAACCACAGAGCCTCCACGCGGACCACACTTTATGCACCACAGATCTGTCTGACTTGATCTCCACCGTCAATTGAACACACACGTGATCGAACGGCTCTCCGTTTTCATCCCCGAGTGACCTAACCCGTGAGATGTTCACACTAAAATCTAAAGATCTTGGTCTAGCCTCAACAAAATCGCATGAGGTTTGTTTCTAAACCATCATCTACTCAAGATGCGTACATCTATACGGATTATATTGTATCAAAATACAGTAAATACATATGGAGAGTAAAAATAAGCTCGGATTAGGGTTAGGGTTCAATACCTTTATTTGAGAGGGGAGGCCTCAATCAAGTGGTTGTGGTAGCTTAAATTGGTCCCAACGAACCTCCAGATGAAGTCCCAATCCTTGGTGAATGGTCTAGGTATGAATTCAATTAAGGTGGTTTTCAGGTGTTGGTCTAGACCTTGGTTAGAGGCTATTTCAAAGGGGGCTTTTGTAGGGAATCAACTTCTCTCACTCTAGGGATGGTGTGTGCACAAGTAATTGAAGTTTGGTGAGTTGTGGAGCTGTGGGGAGTTCTGTCATGGTTTTGGCATAAATTTGAGCTCAAAATTGAGCTTCCACAGTGGGGATCAATGGGGGAAAATGGTGGGCTTAAACTAGGGAGGTCTTTGGGAGTCTCTAAGTGCAATTTGGCAGAGTTTTCTTAAGCAAATTTTAGCTCTCCTCTCTTGGCCATGGACGTGAGGTTTAAATAGAAATGGCTAAGGGTGGTTCTCAAGGACAATTTACGGGTGCAAAATGGTGCTTATGTGGAGAGTTTTGAAGTGCTAAAGCAAATTAGAATTGGCCAACTCAGATGGGTAAGTTTAGGTTTGAGTTTTGGCTTGGGGCTCTCATCTTTAGAGTTTTCTGGCCACTAGGCTGGCCGACAGAGCCAGGGGAGGTGGCCAGGAGGTCAGGTGAGCCAGTGGGAGGGTTAATAATAGTTAACCCTCAATGGCAAGTGATGATGGGGGAGATTTTTGGTTAAGACCCATAAATGGGCATAAATTCCTTAATTTGGGGATCTATTGGTCTATAGCTCACCATGTCTGGTCCAAGGGGATTTAGCCTGGTCAATAGAGTGTACTTAGTGGCTGTAGAGTCATCGACTTGGTGGCTTTGATATGGTTAAGTTAAATTTGGTGCATGGGTCCAACTTGGGTCCAAATGGCTAAAGAGTTAGGTTTGGGTTAGGCTAGCCATGACTTTGAGCTCAATTGATTGATCAAAATTGTGTAGATGATTTTCATGAAGATTTTTGGTGAAGGATTGAAGTGATTTTGATTTCAATTGGAAGCTCAATTTGAAGAATTTTGAGATTTTGTTCAATTTGGGCATGTTGGACTAGTCTTACGTCTAGGTTGGGCTAAGGTTGGGTGAGGTTCAAATTAATTGTTGAAAATGGTCTAGAGGAATGTCATGAAGAATTTTCAACATAAATTGGGTTTTGAATTTTAGAGTTAAGGCATTCAATTTGGTGGAATTTGGAGACATAGCCAATTTGGGGCAAATTTGGAGATTTTGAACTTGGGTTGAAATTAAATGAAATTGAGGCTTAAACAAGGTCAATTGAAGGTGTAGGAGTGTTATAAAAGATTTTGGATTCAAATTGGAACAAATTGAGTAGGTTATGGGGTTCAATTTGGTGGGATTAAGTCATAGGGCCAAAATTGGCGGTTGGACTTAGATCAAGATTAAGCTCAAAGCGTGGGCCAATTAGGCTTAGATTTGGTTTGAGTTGGTCATTTGAAGGGTAAATTTAAGTTTAGAATTGAAATTGAGGGAAGTTGTGACTAAATTGATGTACATTTAAGGTAAATTTGGGGAAATTGGGTCTTTAAAGGTAATTTGGGGGTTTTGGTTAAAATGATCAAATTGGCCAAATTGTGTTCAATTGGAGGGGCCAAATTGGTTTTGGAAACATTTGAAGTGATTTTGGAGGTTTTGGAAAAGTTTGGGGTGCCAAGAGTATTTTTGTAATTTTGGCAATTTTGGGGGTATTTTGGTAATTTTAGGTGATTTTGGGTCATTTGGGTATTTTGAAATGGTTTAAAATGATTTTTGAACAAATTTTGCATATTTTGGGTGAATTTTAGGATTTTTACCAAATTTAGGGTTTTAAGGGCATTTGGGTAGTTTAGGTAGATTTAGGCGCAAAAGGCCAAGTTGGGTATTTCTAGTAGAATTGTGAAGCCAACCATCATATGTGAACTATGGATCAAAGGAATCCTCATTTGGGTCATCTATGTACTGGTTTTAGCTAAATCCTAGCCTAGGGCTAGTGGGTTTAGGGGACCATCTACATGAGTCTCCTAAAGGATCAAGAGATCCATGTTAACCATTTTTTTGTTTTGGGTTGTGAGTGATTGTGGGTGAACGTGAGTGTAGGTGAGTGAACTAGCTCCAGACCAACACCCAGAGTCAACCCTAAGGTCAAACATTCCTATAGGGACTCTCCTTGAGATCCCCCATACTGTCACCTACTAAGTGTTAGAGGTTAGGACCAATATGTGGAATTTCAAGTTGAGCAAAGAGGAGTTTGGAATTCCTAATGGTGAGGTTTCCTTTCTAGTTTTCTATGAATAGTCACAGGAAAATCCTATGGCTAGACCTTAGGCAACTAAAGAGGGAAAACTAAACCTCAACCAAATATGAGGTCAACACACACCCCAAACCTTAGACCACTTGCACTTAATTTGGTCTCTTGACTCCTTTTGGAAAGCTCATATGAGTGGACGCAAACCCCTAGCCCTTGGCTAAGAGGGTTAGGACCAACATATTGAACTTCCAAAGTGAGTCCTCATATGGTTCTCTTGACTTGGACATGGCTTAATGGCTTACTTGGCCATACTAACCCAAATTTCAATCAAATTACCAAAATACCGCTACAACCCTAATTTTTGGTAAAATTGCCCAAAACACCCAAATTTGTCCAAAAGTCAATTCAAACCATTCCCCACTACCCAAATTGACCAAAATCACCAAATTCCCAAAGTACTCCAAAATTGCCAAAAATTACCAAAATGCTCCTCATGACCCAAAATTTTAAAAAAAATCCAAAAACTCCTAAAAATCTCAAAATCATCCCAAATATTTCCAATTTCAATTTTGAACCATCACATTGACCTAACTTGACCAAATTGAACCATTTTGACCAAAAGCCCCAAATTGCCCTTATAAGCTCAATTTCCCCAAATTAGCCCCAAGGTCAAGCAAATTGACCCCAATCTTGCCAAATTTTAATTCCAAACCAAAATTCAACATCCATAATACCAATTGAGGCCAAATAAAAACCTAATTTGATCCAATTGCAAGCTCAATTTCACCCAAATAAAAAAAAACCGCAATTTTACCCTAAATTGATCACATCCCCAAATGTCACCAAATTGAAAGCCATAACCGCAAAATTTCCACCAAATTTCTTTTCAAAAAACTTCATGAAAATCACACACACCAAATTGAACAATTGATTGGGCCATAGCCAAGATTTAACCTAACCCAAAACCAAACCTAACCCAAAATTCCCAAATTTGACCCTATGCCCAAATTCCCCAAAATTTACCTTCCAATTTAATTCAAAATCACTTGAAATTCTTTGAAAACTCTTCATAAAATCTACCTACACAAAATTAAACATTTAATTTACCTAAATTTTAGCCCAAATTCATCATGAAATCTAAAAGTTGAAGCCCTTAAGNAATACCAATTGAGGCCAAATAAAAACCTAATTTGATCCAATTGCAAGCTCAATTTCACCCAAATAAAAAAAACCCCCAATTTTACCCTAAATTGATCATATCCCCAAATGTCACCAAATTGAAAGCCATAACCCCAAAATTTCCACCAAATTTCTTTTCAAAAAACTTCATGACAATCACACACACCAAATTGAACAATTAATTCTACCATAGCCAAGATTTAACCTAACCCAAAATCAAACCTAACCCAAAATTCCCAAATTTGACCCTATGCCCAAATTCCCCCAAATTTACCTTCCAATTTAATTCAAAATCACTTGAAATTCGTTGAAAACTCTTCATGAAATCCACCTACACAAAACTAAACATTTAATTTAACTAAATTTTAGCCCAAATTCATCTTGAAATCTAAAAGTTGAACCCTTAAATCATTAGAATAGCCCAAGATTCAATTAAAAGCCTACATGACAATTTTTCTCCTCATCATCCATTTAATAAAAACCATTCCCTAAGTTTTAAATTCATGATCAAATCATTCCAAATAAAGTATCATGACAAGCACTCACAAAATACCCCATAAATCCAAAAATCCCTTTTGATGGAAATTGGTCAAGCCAAGGACAAGTCATGAAANATGACAAGCACTCACAAAATACCCCATAAATCCAAAAATCCCTTTTGATGGAAATTGGTCAAGCCAAGGACATATCATGAAACCATTCCCAAGCCATAGGTAAGCCATATGAGCCTTTTCCACCTCACCAAGCTATTAATGGCAAAAGGAGGAGCCACTTTCAAGCTCCCTTAAAAAAGGTTTTAACCCTTTTAATGACACACTCTAACCCATGCTTAGCCAAATCCATTGGATAGGGACCTTTCCACACTACTTTAGCTGATCCACCTTACCTTGGTCAGCTATGGGGAGTCACCCAAGCTCATTCATTTGGGGCTAGACCCATGGTTGGCCCAACCTAGCCCAATTTCCACTCCAATTAATCACATGTACCCATGAGCAATCCCAATTGGCTTCACATTTGCCCACCACTAACCATACTCAGTGAGATGGTGACCTAAGCATGGTCGGCCGGTCACCTTTGCTGCCAAAAAACCCATACCCAAGAGTTCTAACAAGGACAAATTTAAAAATTTAACCCATCCAGGTGGCGCCAATCCAATTGTCCATTAGAGCATTTTTTCCCTCTACCTAGGTAGCATACCAACCACCTCAATCTAGCCTGAGAGTCTCAATGGTCCCTCCTATTTTAATGCCCACTCCATGGCAAAGAGGGGAGTTGTTGAAATTCCTTGGGGACTGAAAAATTGTTCCCAGAGCTTCTCCTAGATTTCTTGAGTGCAAGCCCTCTTTTTTCAGCCACTAAAACCCACTGCCTGAGTTTTATTTGGCGCTAAAAAATCAGCTCAAACCAAGTCATAATCCCTCGCAGCTCTATAGTTCTCCAAAGTCAAATTAATTGCACTCAAATCATCCCCTAAGTGAAAGAAGAAGATCCCCCATAAAAGCCCCATTGCCGGACCACCCTAGCATTGATGTTGATCAACACCCAAAATTTGCCTTGATCAAAATCGNGAGGAGCCACTTTCAAGCTCCCTTAAAAAAGGTTTTAACCCTTTTAATGACACACTCTAACCCATGCTTAGCAAAATCCATTGGATAGGGACCTTTCCACACTACTTTAGCTGATCCACCTTACTTTGGTCAGCTTTGGGGAGGCACCCAAGCTCATTCATTTGGGGCTAGACCCATGGTTGACCAAACCTAGCCCAATTTCCACTCCAACCTGTACCCATGAGCAATCCTAATTGGCTTCACATTTTCCCACCACTAACCATCCTCAGTGAGATGGTGAACTAAGCATGGTCGGCCGGTCACCTTTGCTGCCGAAAAACCCATACCCAAGAGTTCTGACAAGGACAAAACTAAAAGTTTAACCCATCCAGGTGGCGCCAATCCAATTGTCCATTAGAGCATTTTTTACCTCTACCTAGGTAGCATCCCAACAACCTCAATCTAGCCTGAGAGTATTAATGGTCCTTCCTATTTTAATGCCCGTTCCATGGCAAAGAGGGGAGTTTTTGAAATTCCTTGGCGACTGAAAAATTGTTCCCAGATCTTCTCCTAGCTTTCTTGAGTGCAAGCCCTCTATTTTTAGCCACTCAAACCTACTACCTGAGTTTTATTTGGAGCTAAAAAATCAGCTCAAACCAAGTCATAATCCCTCGCAGCTCTATAGTTCTCCAAAGTCAAATTAATTGCACTCAAATCATCCCCTAAGTGAAAGAAGAAGATCCCCCATAAAGCCCCATCGCCGGACCACCCTAGCATTGACGTTGATCAACACCCAAAATTGGCCTTGATCGAAATCATACTTAAGTAATTCACCACGACCCAAGGCTTAATCTAGGAGCTCTTTGGACTCAAATCAAGCTTTTGGAAGCACCCAATCGAGGTCAAACCTCTTTGGCGTAGGTATTGATTTTCTCCTCAAATTGAGCCTATTTTGATTATCCATATTCATAGACTCAATTTAAGACTTCATTAAACATATGGATGTGTTCTCCTAGTCTAGATGCATCTATAGAAACAATCGTGAAGAGATTTGGCTGAGTATCGAGCTAGATATTAAGGATAAAAGGTGGACGACTCTTGATTTGAATTAGTTGGGGACAATGAACGAATGTCGTCCGATCACACGTGTATTGTTTGGACGATTTAGATCACGTCGAACAAGCGTATGGAGTATGAACAGTGGGTCGAGTCAGCGTTGACTCACATGGCAGCGTCAAACTACAAGACGCAGCGTGGAGGCTTTAAAGATGCTAAGGATTGCGTGGTGTTGCATGGTTTAAATGTAACAATAAGGATTTTCTTGAATTATTTAAAAATGAAAACTTAAAAAAACCATATCTTGGGGTAGAAAAATCACAAAAATAAACTAAAAAATTCCCTCATGCTCAGTGAACAGAGAAGAACAATGTAGAAATAGCTTCATGTTTGTTTGATGCATGTGTGATTTTTGATTAATTAAATAGAGTATTACTTATTTGGATTCTTCATTTACATGGACATTTCACCATGACTTGATATTTGGGGCTTTTAATCTCTCTTTCATTATGGATCGTCCTTGATTTTTCCAAGGTCAGAGGAGGTCTCTTCGCAGAGATTCCTATTTTTCAAGCAAGTCATGTCTGTTTTGGTAAAATAACTGTAAAAATTAAAATATTTATCAAAAAAATAAAAAAAGNTTAATATTTAGGCCTAACCAAAGGGTAAATGGGTAATAAATGATCTTAGTTGACATGTATTGATGATTGAAAAATAAAATGGATAAATGGTAGCAACCAATTTCACGTTGGGCTCATTAAGGATAAATTTGTAATTTCTCAAATTGTTGAAATTTGGAAGATCAATTAAATCAAAAGATATTGAGGTTGGTGGTTTGATTTTGAAAGATCATAACCCATTGATTCAAACCCCCAATTAATTGTTTTAGAATGAGTTATCATTCTTGATAAGGATAAAAAGTATAAATATTTATATATTTTAAAAAATTACAAATCTACCAATTAAGTCTTAAGGGCTTAGTGGTGAATCAGACTAGATAAAAATTTTGTTGAATGAGGTTTAGAAAATGACCAATAAATAGTTTGAAACTTTTTCAAAACACTACAAGCCCATCTTTCAAAATCAAACTGGCTAACTTTCATAATTAAGCCCAAATTGCCTCAAAGGGTCTTTACCAATTTAATCGATAAGTGAAACATCAAATGATAATTACCCCACTTAAAGGGATAATCAAAACATCAGGGTTCACTGAGCATAAGGATATGTAGTGCGTGAACCACATTGCAAACATAATAAGACCAAAAGGAACTCGAGAAGATTCTAGGAATGTATAATGTCTAGGGCATTACCGAAGTCGTTTTCATGATCCTTTAGGAGTGTCGGAGGACACTTGGACATATTATGATTTACTTGATGGTATCAGCCCCATAGATGAACAAATTAGACTCACCAGGGTTTAACATAGGGTTTGGTAGCTCACCTTAAACCTCTATTCTCTGCTTTTCCTACAAGCATGTTTTAATTCTTGCAAAATTACATATATGGTTTGCCAGTACTGACCTTTCAGGCGGAGGAACGGGAAGAATCAACATGTATGATTTTAAGTTACTACAATGCAATTTACTTTTATTTACCATCTGTGCCTTTCATTTCCTACCTATAAACTTGCATGTTAAACAATAATGTAACCTTGTATGTCAAAACTAAAACTTTTAGGATAGCCATAGATATGATAGCAAAACCAAAATTAAGAAATCAAAACAAAATAAAGTCCACCGCAACAACAGTCAACATATAAGACAACCCAAAATTTAATCACAAACAAAACAACCAAAAAAAACTGCAACTAAATTAAAACGTCTCTATCAGATGATCAGGAATCCCTCGGTAGAGGTAACATAAGTTTACTAATGAGATTTCCCGTGGTTTAAATGAAAGTATGGAACTCATTGAGTTCAGTTTAGTAAATTCATTTTGACTAAGTGAATTTAAAAAAAATAGTGGTACCAGAATGAGGGAATCATGGGATCCTAATCAGTGTCGCTCTAATCAAATTTAACATCCCTCATGATATTTAGATAACCATAACCTTATGAAACATTTGATTTGACATCAGGACTTGTCACATTAGAAAACTTAAACTCGCCACGACGAGGAGCTTGGAGCTAACTTTGTAGATAATGTTCTACAACAACAAGAGAATCTACAACAACACAACTTTCCTTAGAACTAAACAACAAACCATAGAATTTCAAGGATGTCCGCCTAGAGCGACATAAATCTTTAATTAATGACTCTGCTATACAATATAAGCCCTAACTTGTTTTAGGATTCCTAGGTTGTAGTTTTTCACAAGCTAAATTCTCACATCTTCTAGGCTATTTATATAAATTTTCACACAAATGTAAGCCCTAATTAATAAGATTGGTAGGATGACACACATAATTTCTTCTTAAAGTCGATGCCAACCCAAAGGGTAGTTTTGGTAAGTCACTGAGGTTCTCCTCAGGATCTTTGATATCCTCTAATTCTTCTTCCTTTGGATTTTAGAAATAAAATATTCCAAATTTGAGCAATTCCCCTTTCACACCTCTTTGTCTAGTCTCTTTGAAAAGTCCTATCTTTTGAAATTCTTGAAGACAGTATCCCCTAATTTTTATCGAGAGTTTTCATATGTAACTTCGGTTATCTAAGATGTAATTAACTATAAGGGCTTGTTCTTATAAGAAACTTTCAAGAACCCAGCTTAATATAAACCCTATTTAATTTTTCATTTTAAATAGGGGAACTTTTGGTTAACAAAAAAATGGTTTTTCGAAGACTTAAATGGATGTCATAAATTTTTTAGTTTATTTAATCGATCCTTTACTAGTAAGTAGTGTGTCTAACCTTTGGGATAGATGTGTTGCTTGCGGTATTAGGCTCGTTCATTTAAACTATTTAGGATATGAGATCAGTCTGGTCTTGTATTTTTAAAATTTAAAATAATACTTTTCCCAAATTAAATATATAAATTAAATTAAATCGGGTGTCGCGATATTCATCCCGAAAACCGACAATTTCCAATTTGGCAACCAACACGACCACTCTACATCTCTGTTAATATCAACAGATTTGTGTTATCCCAAGTTTTGATAGATTCGAGAGCATCAATTAACTTGATGAGTCTACGAACATTGGTATATTTGGACATTGAGGCTTAGGAGCTTACAATCGATAAAATAATGTTAAGAGCATTTAACTAGAAGGGAGAAAGAGCCCCTGGATTGATTACATTATTAATGAAAGTCAGAGAACTAGTAACAACCGCAAAATTCCATATAATCGATGTAGAGACATCTTTCAATGCTTTACTTGGACAACCATGGATTTACGAGCATTATATGGTTTTGTCATCTTTACATCAGTGTATCATGTATTTCAAAGAGGGATAACAACATTGTATCAAAGGAGATTTACCACCATTCTCAGTTCATGAAGTGGGTATCCATGAAGACGTTGCATACTACATGCCTAAAAAAAACTGTCTTTTCTCGTGAAATTATAGCAAATGAAGTAGATGATTCAGAAAAATCACAAAAAAGAGGCCATTTAACTCCGCTTCAATGATCTACTACCATTCCTTCACAATAAATAGGTAGAGATTTTTTGAGCCCATACACTTGAGATCGAGGCTGGGGACGTGGACAAGGAAGAACAAACACGATTGTTGAATAGACTAAGCTAACAATCAACATCGACATGGAAGAAAGTTCTGATGAAGAAATTTTTGAGGAAGAAATGATGAAGAAAAAATAGAAGAAACCTCAGTCTGAGAATTCGTTGGAAGATGTGGAGAAGAGTGAATATGAGTTGAGGTACGATCGGATCAACCACTATGTGAATGCCATGACCCTTACTCCAATCCACCCTCAAAAGGCTGAGAGTTTAGAGATCAAGGAAGTCCATAGCTTTTGTTCAAAATTGATCAAGTTTTACCGTGGTTCCCCTTCAACTAATTACCAAATTTATGTAAATGTGGAATGTTAAAAGTCGAACTCTTAACTCGAGAGGTCTCGGAGTTAGTACTGTAGGACCAGAAGATGACTCGAATTTTTGAATGGTTGTTACTAATCGATTGGAACAGGGTTGCCTCAATATAGAGGATGACTCAGAGAATCAGTTGATAGATGATGCTCTGCCAGAACTTAAAGTAGAGATTAAGTCAACTGTGAATGAATTGAAAGAAATCAATCTTTATAAATTCTCTACTCAATAAAGAAGAATCCACAAAAATTGATAAATTTACTGTCAGAATTTAAAGATTGCTTTGCATGGAGCTATGATGAAATGTCAGGGCTGTCATTAGAAGTTACAGTTCACAAGCTCCAGGTGGACAAGCTCCTAGAATAATGTGCCTCGAGATAGAGCAATAAGTCATTATAGAGGTAAAGACGTTAATAAATGCTAACATTGAGCGTGAAGAGCAGTACCTGACATGGTTAACCAACATTGTGCCAGTTAAGAAAAAAAATGGACAAATCTGTGTATGTGTCAACTTTAGGGATTTAAACAAAGCATGTCAAAAAAGATGAGTTTCCATTACCGATACCATAATTAATGGTGAACATCACATCGACTCATGAGATTTTCTCCTTCATGGATGGATCGAGAAGATATAACCAAATCAAGACGGCTCCAGAAGATGCAACACTTACAGTATTCAGAATGTCGATCAGAATTTTTTGCTACACAGTAATGCCATTCGGATTGAAGAATGTTGGGCAATGTATCAACGAGCGATGATGAGATCTTTGATGACCTCATTTAAAACCATGTAGAATCCTATGTGGAAGACTTGGTCATCAAAAGAAAATAGAAAATAGATAATTTGTATGATTTGAGGATTGTATTCAAACAATTACGACAATGTAATATCACGATGAATCCCTTACAGAGTGCCTTTGGCATCACCGCTAAGAAATTTCTAGGATTCGTTGTTCGTCTTCGGGGATTCGAGATCAACCCAGATAAGATTAAAACTATCCTAGAAATGCCTCCTCCTAAAACCTTGAAAACTATGTTCCTTCCAAGGAAATTTGACATACCTTAAACACTTTATTTCTAATATCTTGGGTAGGTGTCAGTCCTTCTTGGCATTAATTAAAAAGAATGCCAATTTTGTTTTGGAAGAGAAATGCTAACTGGCCTTTGAGGATGTTGAGCAATATTTAATGGCACCTCCTGTTTTGGCAACCCCTATCCCGGGAAAACCGTCGATACTTTATACCACGACCTTAGATGACTCTCTCGAAGCTTTGTTAGCTCAAGTCAATGATGAGGTTAAGAAAAATGCGCTCTAGTACTTGAGTAGCCGTCTAATACAGATGGAAGTAAAGTATCCACCTATCAAGAAACATTGTCTAGCTTTAATTTTTACCGCCCATAAGCTTAGGTATTACATGCTTTCTCATAAAATTACCATTATTTCGAAGGTCAATCCATTACAATATTTGATGACCCGACTAACACTATCCGAACGTTTAACAAGATGATCAATGATTTTATTGCAATTTGTTATAACTTTTAGTCCCCTCTGTGCTATCAAGGGATAGATTTTAGTAGATTTACTCACAGTGCGCCAACTTCTAATTGAGTCCCCTCTTAATGATGAGCTACCAGATGAATAGATACTGCAAATAGCATAGTTAATGCCAGAAATTAGGAAAAGTACTTTGATGGGGGTTTCATTAGCTAGAAAAGATAAAAAAAGAAGAGATAATAATACTAGGCAAAGTAGAAATTGGTCTAATTTTCATCACACCAGATAAGGGTATGTTGAGATTCTACTGTCACCTGACAGAGCTGTGCATAAACAATGAAGAAAAATATGGAACATTGATCACTAGATTAGAATTGGAAATCTCAATGGATATAACACACATGACCATATATGGCGACTCACCACTCGTCATCCAAGAAGTTGCCAGAAAATATAAGATTTTGAAACCAAGGCTAGCAGAATACCACCAGAACGTGATGAATTTGCTGGAACAGATTCCTAGTGTGAATCTTATTGGATTCCTTGGGGAGATAATGTTCATGCTGACGCTCTAGCAATACTTGCTAAGGAAATGACATGTCAACCAGAGGATTCCATCAACATTACAGTACAAGGATGTCAGGTTCTATCTTGGATCAACCTTGATAATTTACACAGCTCAAGAATGAAGAAGGGATGATGATTGCATTTGTTGACATTAACGAAGATTGGCATAAGCCATTGATAGAATATTTGCAAACTAGAAAGCTACCAAAAGAAAAAATTGAAGCATATCACATCACAAGAAGAGCTATGTCATATGCTCTAGTGGGTGATGTCCTTTATAGAAGATTGTTCGATCAGATTTGGCTGAGATGTCTAAGCAGGGCCGAAGCACAAAATATCATTAAAGAAGTACATGCCTGATTGTGTAGAGCTCACCAGTCAGTGACAAAAATGAATATAAGGTTTAAAATACTCAAATATTATTGGCCAACGATGATATTCAATTGCGTAGATACAGCCAGAATGTGTCACTTTTGCTAAGTACATGGGGTGGTCTTACACCAACTTTTGAATGTGCTACACCGGCCATTTCCTCATCACCATTTGAGTGTTGGGGCATGGACATAATAGGCCCGATAGATCCTCCATCATCTAAGGGACATAGATATATTCTTGCAGCTATGGATTACTTCTCCAAACAATCAGAGGAAGTGCCGTTACGAGAGGTTACAACACAACACATTCTGCAATTTTTTAAGAGTCAGATTGTCTACCATTTTGGTGTACCATGCAGAGTAATTTAGATAATGGAACAGCCTTCAAGAGCATAAAGATCAACAACTTTATCAAGCAACATGGGATAGACTAGAGATACTCTATAATTTACTATCCTAGGTCAAACAGACGGGTCGAGGCCTTCAACAAGATGCTCGTGCAATTTTCAAAGAAAACATTGGACGAGAACAAAAGAGGATGGCATGATAAACTATTAGAAGCTCTGTGGGCTTACCGAACAATATTCAGAACTCCCACTCATTGTACACCCTACGCACTTGTATACGGGTACGAGGTCATCCTACCATTAGAAGTCTAGACACTCTCTCAGAGTCATCATCACCAATCAAATCACAATAGAAGAATGTCCAAAGCTCAAACTTGAAGAATTGGAAAGTCCCAAGGGAAAATGATTAGAAGCACAACAACATTTGGAGCTCTACCAAGCATGGATGGTGCAAACTCATGACAAATTGGTCCACTTAAGGATGTTCAAAGTTGGTGACATCATTCTTATTCTCAAAAGCCCTATTCTTGCACATCACAAGATAGGTGGAAAATTTGAACAAACTTGGGAGGGACCGTTTGTCATAGAAAAGGTCTATTCAGAAGGACCTTGTCAGCTGGTGGATTTCCGTGGCAAAAGACCTATGTTACCGATTAATGGACGATATTTGAAGATATACAACACCACGTGACATTGCTTGAAATGAATTTTTGAAAATCTTACTTGTTCTGGGGATAATTATTTGGTCAAGCGTCTGTACCATGCTTCAAAATTTTGTAATAAAATTAACCTCAATAAAATGAAATGTTTGAATCTGAACAATTTAATTTCCTTCTCTAGTTTTTAATTTTGAATACTCATTAAATTAAATTAAATTGAATGAATGAATTTTGCACCTGTATAAATTGAAAATTTATTTAATTAATATTTCGTTGTTGTTTTTGTTCTTGCTGAACTTCAGTGAGCTGATGTTTTTCTGTATTTTGCAGAAAAATATCAGGACGAAAGCTAGTTTTTGCTTTTAGATACGGCTTGAATCTTGCACTGAATAAGGAAAGGGCAGCCTAGAGCGACATTAAAGATTTTGACTTGGACTTTGGTTAGGTCAACGTGGACTACGAGGGTTCTTTGATGGACGTGGTCAGTCGCCAGGAGAAAGAAGGATTGCCATCACTGTTAAGGATTGGTACCAAAGAAGACTCCTCACTGAAGTGGAAGAAAGTAGCAATACAACAAGATCCAATGGAAGGAACCAGTTCTCTACCGTCCATGATAACTGCACCGATAGGAAATTTAGTTAGTGCTCATGAAGAATGAGAGCCAGATGCATCCTAATGCCAACTCCACAAGCATAGAGCTTTCTTATGTTAGGAGAAAAGACGTATGAAAGAAGCTGAAGATACACTCACTTCGATTCTTGAGAGAAAAATTTATGACCCATGCATGAGGGAGACTTCTATCATTCCACCTGCTATAGAGGATGAGTCTGAGTTTGTTGAATAGAAAACACAACCAAAAATTCCAGATGAACTTTGCGGAGGTTGCCCAATGTGCAACGTTAAAATTCCAACACAATCATCGACACGAGAAGCAATTTCCTCATTTTGGATCACTATAGTTCCGTTGAATAATATACAACCGCCAACACAAGGTGTCAGGATGCAGCGCACCTAGATATTGATTCATATATTCCATTGCATACGGAGCTGAGTCAGACATGGTATCCCACATATATTGAAATGAGGGAATGACCCTGATTAACAGAAAGGATTCCTACGGCAGAACTAGAATAAATGAACAGGAAATCCAATGAATGTTTGTCAACATCTTGGAAGGCCTAGAGCTATGTACATGAGTTTTCTCCAAAAATGATGAAAGAAGGATTCTTGATTGTGTATTCGACTTAAGGAACCAAGGTCAAGTCGGTCTATTAATGAAGAGTACTTACTAAGAGCTGCAGAAATGGATGCGTGGGAAAGACAGGATAACCATTCAATGTGGTTGCTGCTACAACTTTGTGGAAGATAGGTTAGGGAACCCCCCAGGTATCTTGAGATATGATGAGGTGGATCCTCTGCCTTCTGAGATAAAAAAAAATGATTAAAAAGATGGTCCGTTGGAGCATACTACTGGCAGACTTCATTTTGAATAGCTGCATAATCGGCATTTATGATGAAGAAGACTGTAATCCTCCGCACATAGACCACCATGATTTTGTAGTACCATTCTACATGGTATCCTTCATGAGCCGAATTAACATTCTATTTGGAAAAGAAGTCGATATTGTTGGCTTTGGAGAATTCAGAGAATCCGTCGAGATTCCACTACAAATGGGATCATTAATAATTCTAAAAGGAAACGAGACAGATCTGACAATGCACTGCATTTTTAGAGTACGACACCACAAAGTTTTTGTGACATTTAGAAGAATGGAGGAAAGTAAAGTACCGCATGGGTTCCATCCAGACCCAGAATTGGAAGAGCTGCGCCCGTATGAGCTATGAGATGGTTGTACTTCTAAGTACACGTGAAAAGAATTCTTATCCTGGAGTGTGGCTTAGTAGGTCAACTTGATCATGAGCTCGGTTGTACCTCTAAGTACACGTGAAAAGAATTCTTATTCTGAAATGTGGCTTAGTAGGTCAACTTGATCATGAGCTCGGCTAGAGGACATATAAAAAGTTTTTTTTTCACTTTTTGTACTACATCAAAGCAACATGTTTCAGATGTATTTGACATGTTATGTTTTGATGCTTCAGCATGTATTCAGTTTGTACCACATACTTGAAGCAGATTAATGAAATTTCTTCCAAATTTTGATGACTTTGTTAAATTGCCCTTTTGTGCGATATATATATATATATATATATATA
>JXCR01053766.1:52050-74602 GCA_002079205.1 Phalaenopsis hybrid cultivar | reverse complement strand
CTCTCATAATGCTTGAATGACAACAAAATCAAAACCTTGAAGCACACCTGGTAAAACCTTTTGAACCTTAGATTTTAGGACTTACTTCAACATGGAGCTTGGAGCCAGCTTTGTGGGCAACACGGCAAGGAGCTTGGATCGAGCAACAAGATGATCTTCTTCAACAATCTCTCTCCTTGGTCGAAATAACAACTCATAGAATTTCGAGGTATCTCGCTCAGCGCGACGTAAATTCTCACACCTTTTTTAGGCTCTTGTACAATCATGTTGCACAGTGTAAGTGCCAACTCACCTTAGGTTCCNATTTAGACTAAGTGAATCTTAAAGAAAATATTGGTTCCGGAATGAGGGAACTGTAGGATCCTAATCGGTGTCACTCTAATCAACTTTAATATTCCCCATAACATTTAAATAACCATGAACCTAGGAAACACTTGATTTGACAATGACTTGACACATTAGAAAACTAAACTCGCCACAACGTGGAGCTTCGAGCTAGCAATGTGGGCAGTACGACAATCTTCAACAGCAGAACATGTCTACACTAGCTAAATAATTCTTTAGAATTAAACAACAAACCATAAAATTTTGAGGTTGTCTGCATAGCACAACATAAATCCTCAACTTATCTTTAGTCTTTATATGGATATGCTATACAATATAAGTCTTAACTCGCTTCAGGATTCTGAGGTTGTCGCTCATCACGATCGAAATCATCACATCTTCAAGGCTATTCGTATATCATTTCACATAGATGTAAGCCCTAATTAAATAAAACTGGCAAGGTGAAACATTAAATGTTTCTCCTCTAAATTGAAGCCAAACCATAAGGTAAATTGGCAATTCGCAAATGTTCTCCTCAGGATCCGTGACATCCCCTAGTTCTTCTTCCTTTGTATTCCAAAAGTAAAATGTTCCAAATTTGAGTTATTCCCCCTTCAAACATCTTTGTCTGATTTTGTTGAAAAGTCTTATTCCTTTGACTGCTTTGAAGACAATATCCCCTAATTTTTATCGAGAGTTTTCTTAGGAGACTTCGGTTGTCTAAGATGTAATTAACTATAAAGGCTTGACTTTATAAGAAACTTTTTTGAACCCAGCTTAATATAAACCCTATTTAATTTTTCATATTAAATAGGAGAACTTGTCGGCTTAATAAAAATGGTTTTCGCAAACCAAACGAATGTCATATATTTCTTAGTTTATTTGATCAAGCCTCACCCTCAAGTCTTGTGTTTATCTTTCGGGATAGATACATAACTTAAGGTGTAGTGTTCTTTCATCTAAACTTTGAAAGATATGAGATCAGTTTGATTTCATATTTTTCTAAAACTAAATATATATATATATGTATGTAAACTAAAATGTCCCTCTGATAAGCGCGACAGGATTTTGATTCCGATGACCGACTGCTTCCACAAAAGGACCCCCCCTAAAAATAATGCCAACACATGCTTCATAAATAGATTCCCCTTCAAACTGACTAAAAGATTTAATAACATTTATAAGCTTCACAATTTTTTATGGTAGAAAAGATTTAGCAAGGAGTCTTTGAGCTAAATCACTCCAAGTTCTGCTAGATCCAGGTGATAACGAATGTAACCATATTTTAGCTTTATCCTTCAGTGAGAAAGGAAATAATCTAAGTTTAATAACATCATCTGATACACCATCATATTTAAATGTATCACATAATTCTAGAAAATTGGCAATTTGTAAATGTGGAACTTTAGTTGGNAAATAATCTAAGTTTAATAACATCATCTGATACACCATCATATTTAAATGTATCACATAATTCTAGAAAATTTGCAATATGTAAATGTGAAACTTCAGTTGGTGCTCCCCCAAACTGATTATTTGATACCATTTGGATAATAGCAGGTTTAAGCTCAAAAGAATTAGCCACTACTATGGGTTTTGCAGTATACAGTGAAGTTCATCCACAGTAGAGTTTGCATAATCTCTTAAATATTTAAATTCTTCAACTTCTTGATTATTTTGATATGACATTTCTTGAAAATTTTCAGTAATTTTTAAATTTTTAATTTTTCTAATAGCTATTTCTAATTTTTCTAATAGTTATTTTTAATTCAGAATTGTAAGGCACAAGTTTTGTGGAACCTAAACTACGATTACATTACTATAAAACAACACATAAAATAAAAATTAAAATAAAATAAAAACACACAAACAAGTACTTAATATATAAAACAACACTACAATATTCCTATAATAAATCTTAAAGTTTAAATAAGATTTTGTAAAAAAAGAAATTTTTTTCTTTTTAAAAACTTCTCTTAAAAATTTTTATAATTTTGCTTACTTCCCCTACAACGGCGCCAAAAAATTGATCCCAACTTTCTATATAGATCTAAAATGAGATGTATGCAATTATATGTTTAATTTCCTTAATAGTTATTTTTAATTTGCAACAAAGTCGAAAACCTGATCCAAAACTAAAGCTAAGTTTTCCACTATGAAACAAATAAGAATACAATTATAATATTTAAATATGAGATACTACACAAGTATACATATCGTTATCAAGTAATTTGAGACTTTTTGATTGAGCCTTGAATATTGAACCTATAGGGAAGACTATCAATATGCACTTAAGTTTAGATGACAATAATTTACTTAGCAATATTCTTACTTAAACTTAAGAAGCTATAATAGAAATGAAAATTTAATTCCTTTTTGTAATTATTGATATATTAAAATAAAATAAGCTTAACTTAACTAAATATTTGCTAGATGAAGGCTATATAAGTAAAATATCTTTTTCATTAACATGAATCAGTAATAAGTATAAAAATTCTATTGTGGAAGCATGCTAAATGTGTTGTGCCAAATAGGAGCAATAATATTCTTTAACCTTACTAGAGATGTTATAAAGAACATTGGCTAATCAATAATTTGAATATTCTTGAAAACTGGTTAGGTAAGGAAGATACCTGCTCTCACTCTACAGTTCCCTCTCCTCCCTCCACCTGGAGGGCTAACATCTCATATCGAAACCTAAAACTATAAATCAAATTAGGGGTTTTAGCCTGTCACTCTAAAGTCCTCTAATTCTACACCCTTAAAAAGTTTATTTCCCTATTTATTTGCACTCAACCTTATGAACTACATTCTCATTCATGAAATCAATATGTGATTCTAACCATTTGTTGACTGAGACAATACCATCTTGGATTTTACATATTCTCACAACAGGTATTAACATCTTAGTTGGTCAAATCAAGAAGTAAATGAAGTGCAAGGTTTCAAATCATCACAGCTTCTTCCAACACTGAAGTCTAATACTTCACACAACTTCCTTTAAACATTTAATCACTTATCATTTTAAGAAAAAAATAAAGAAAACTACTTAAAATCCATGGAGAAAACACAACCACACATGAGTTTAAAAGTATAAATCATGCACACAAATAATAAATCTAGATTAAATCTAAGTGTAGTCACAAAGATAAACACTTATCTCAAATCCTTTCCACCAAATGGCTTGAAGCTTCTTTGAATTCTATTCCTTCCCTCACAATACAAACTAACACTCAAAATAAAAAAGAAAGTGGTCGGCGGTGGTGGCGGCAATGGGCGGCGGCTACGGCGGCTTGGATGGATCATGACTGTAAAATCTAATGGGTGGATGGCCTCTGGCAGTTGGCTTTGATGATCTAAGCCTTCTTTAATAAAAATCCAAAAGGTGTCTTGGTGTCCCTTCAAAATGTGTCTCCATTCAATGAATCTTTTAGAAGTTGCCTCCTCAAAAGCCAATTGAATGAATTTTCATGTCCATGGAATATTTCCCACATTTTACCAAGGGTTGCTTCAATCACCTCTCCAAAAATTCATCTAAATTCAATGAATCATCAAATAACTACTTCTGGCGCTTAAGCGCGGGGTACCTGGTGCTTAGGCGCAAGCTTCTGGCGCTTAGGCATCTGACCGGGGCGAGTAGGCGCCCAGTTCATTTTTGCTCTAAATTTGACCATTTTTCACTTCTTTTTGCTTTTTTCATTCATGTGATTGTACCTGAAAGAAAAACACACAAATACCTTTCATTAAAGCGCAATATCTCAAAATTAGGTATAAAAATGTGTATAAAAACACTATATATTTTAGGTGTATCTATTATCAGGCATTGATGCATGATATTGCAAATCTCTAAGGCAAAGTGACTGATATCGATTATATGGTTGATCATGTTTAGGGATATTTGAAACTCAAACATGATTATGATATGAGTTTCAATACTTCTCATATGAATTTTCTGCGAGGTAAGCATGATGTTCAGTTTCCATTAAAACTATCACCCAGGGACTATATGGAAGAAGAGGAGGAGACTAATGATGAGACAGATGGAGATGATGAAGAGGAATAGTATCTTTTTTTATGTTTTTTGTATGTTATGTTTCTTTAAATGTATTTATGTTGTTAGATGTTCTGAACTATTAAGTGGATTAATCATTGTTGTGGATTTATTTTGATTTAGATTTATCACTTCTTGTTGCTTATACTACTTGTTGTTTAGGTGACTGCACTACTGATTGTTCTTTTGATACTACTGTTGTTATATATGTTTTTTATGTTTAGAAAACTCTTGTATTTAGCAATTTCTTTTTTTTGTATATACATGTAATGCTCTATTGTTGTTGTATATCTATTTTTAATACTTGCATAATTCATGTTAAACCCTTTATAGAAAATCATTTTTAAATTTCCTTCTTGCTTCTATATATTCAATTTTTAATGTTTTAACCTGTTAAAAAAACTTTACGTTTGGGGGAGGGAGAAAAACTATTGAAAAATATAATTTTATTTGTCCTTAAGAAATTATATTCAAAGAAAATATCTTTAAAGTAATATGGGGCATGTGGTGTTATTTTTAGAGAACTGCATTTTTTATTCTATAGATGTTGTTGTAGAATTAAGTAAATTTTGGGTGATAAAAGTTAGTACTAATAATTAAGATAATAAGTAAAAGAGAATATGGATATGATTTTACTATTTAAAGTAAAAAATAAATTGTCTTTTTGAAATACTGAGGATCTTAGATCTATACTTTAAAGAATTAAGACTCTATGAAAATATATTTTTGAAAACTAATACAAATTATCAAGGTAACGAAATGTGATGAGTTTTTTAACTTTAAGAGGAGGGTAGTGAAGCTCAAAATCATTTAAGGCCAGTCCAGATACAATAATCCTCACTGAGAATAATAAAACAAAGAATTGAAAATGATCCCAAAAGTAAAAAAGAAAAGAAAAAAAAAAGAAAAGAAAAAAGGCTTTATTACAGCGAGGACAAGCTTGAGGGCATGCCTAATTAAAAATTAGCTTCACTTGAAACATTTTAAGAAAAGTGGCTTTATTATAGTTCTGAGCTTTTATTTTCTTACAATATTAGTTTTCCTTTACTAGTAGAGCTCTCACAAATTCTATCTGTTGTTTTTCTGAGACCCTTATATTTTTCAAACTACAATTAATTTTTAAAAAGAATAGAAAATTACAGTTCCTGAACTTGACTACAAAATATTATTATGTCTTTTTTTAGCATGAATTACTAAAATTTTCTAAAGCCATGACTACCACATTTATAGGACAAAACTATAAATGTCTTTAACGAAACCAACTACCACATGTTAACATATTTAATATTTTAAAATAAATAAGTTACTTGAGGATAAGTACCAATTAAGTTTGGGGGATTGTGAGATTCCTAAAATATGTTATCTTTATTTGCACATTTAATGCCTATTTTTAATGATATTGTGCTTTAATGAAAGGTATTTTTGATGTTTTGGTTATAGGTACACTAAATGGAGCAAGTGGAGAAAATGAAATAAAAATAGAGCAATTTGGAGTCAAAATAAGAAAAGTGGTCAATGTTGACTTGGCGCCTAGGCGCCTGAGGCAGTTATCTAGAAGATTCAATGAACGTTGATGAATTTTGAAGGGGTGCTTGAAGAAACGCTTTATGCTTTTGAGAGCTTTATTTAAAGAGACTTCTACAGATTCAAAAGGGGATTCTTTTAGAGAAGAAGGAGAGTTACTTTAGAGAGAAGGGGAGTCTTCATGGAGAGGATAAAGTCTTGGAGGCTTGCTTATATTTGGAGTAGAAGAGGAGNATTGTGCTTTAATGAAAGGTATTTTTGATGTTTTGGTTATAGGTACACTAAATGGAGCAAGTGGAGAAAATGGAATAAAAATAGAGCAATTTGGAGACAAAATAAGAAAAGTGGTCAATGTTGACTTGGCACCTAGGCGCCAGAGGCAGTTATCTAGAAGATTCAATGAACGTTGATGAATTTTGAAGGGGTGCTTGAAGAAACGCTTTATGCTTTTGAGAGCTTTATTTAAAGAGACTTCTACAGATTCAAAAGGGGATTCTTTTAGAGAAAAAGGAGAGTTACTTTAGAGAGAAGGGGAGTCTTCATAGAGAGGATAAAGTCTTGGAGGCTTGCTTATATTTGAAGTAGAAGAGGAAAAGTGAGAGATATCTTCTTCACTATAGTTCTAAGTGGGAATGAAGTGGAATTATAAGGAGAGTGAGTGATTCAAAGGAACTAGAAAGATTTCTTGGGAAGGAGACTAAGATAAGTTGTGTATTTTGTTTATTTTACTTAATCTTGTTTTGTAAACTTATATTTATCTATAAATTCATGTGTTGTTCTTTGTTCCCCAGGAGATCAGAGTAGTTTCCTTTTTCTTTCTCCTTGCAATAAGGAATAATTATGTGTTGGAATGAAGTTTAGAAGAAATACTTTTAATTCCATAAATTGTGATGATTCAAACTCCATGCTTAATTTTCTTATCAATCTGGCCAATTGATTTGTTAAAATTTATTGTGAAACGTAGTGACCCAACAATGGCTATGCTTCCACAACAAAGTTAGACTCACATTTAGTCTCATGGATTAGAATGTAGTCCATGAGGTTAATTGCAAATGGGAAATAAGTATTGATGGGCGTAGAATTGAAGATTTTAGAGTGACAGAATAAAATCCCCAATTTGGTCTAATTATTTGGAAACTAAAGCAAGATTTTAGCCTTTAGGTGAGGGGTAAGTAGGTACTTTAGAGTGGCAGCTAGTATCTTCCNTGTTCTTTGTTCCCCAGGAGATCAGAGTAGTTTCCTTTTTCTTTCTCCTTGCAATAAGGAATAATTATGTGTAAGAATGAAGTTTAGAAGAAATACTTTTAATTCCATAAATTGTGATGATTCAAACTCTATGCTTAATTTTCTTATCAATCTGGCCAATTGATTTGTTAAAATTTGTTGTGAAACGTAGTGACCCAGCAATGGCTATGCTTCCACAACAAAGTTAGACTCACATTTAGTCTCATGGATTAGAATGCAGTCCATGAGGTTAATTGCAAATGGGAAATAAGTATTGATGGGCGTAGAATTGGAGATTTTAGAGTGACAGACTAAAATCCCCAATTTGGTCTAAATATTTGGAAACTAAAGCAAGATTTTAGCCTTTAGGTGAGGGGTAAGTAGGTACTTTAGAGTGACAGCTAGTATCTTCTCAACCTAACCATGGGTTTAGAGACTAAACTCGGGACTAGCCTGTGTTCTTTATGCACTTGAGAGAGGGTAAAGAATAGACATGCTCCTATTTAGCACAATATATTAATTTTATTTAAATTTATTTAATTCCTAAGATATTTATAAACTTATTACAAAGGGAAGAATGTTTTATACAAATTTGAACGCTTCCATACATNCCTAAGATATTTATAAACTTATTACAAAGGGAAGAATGTTTTATACAAATTTGAACGCTTCCATACATTTTTGTTTAGAATTGCTTAGTGGTAACTTTATAATTTAGCCTTTTTACATTATCTTGCATTTGCATTCTACATTTTATTAGCATACTTAGAATTCCTTTTAATTGGAAAGGATTTGGTAATACACAAAAAGNTGGTAACTTTATAATTTAGCCTTTTTACATTATCTTGCATTTGCATTCTACATTTTATTAGCATACTTAGAACTCCTTTTAATTGGAAAGGATTTGGTAATACACAAAAAACTTTTTATCACTTCCTATATAAGTTTACTACAATTTAAAGAAGATTTTACTAAATTCATCCTATAAGAGTTTTGCCTATCCTCGTGGGGTCGATTCCATTAGAGCTCTATATTACTTAAAATGATGTGACTTATGTAGTACTCCTAGTGTGTAAACCATTTTTTATCAATTTTATATAATATTTAATTTTGTGCACTAGCCACTAAAAATATAATTTGGTTCAAGCTTTTAGCCATATTTTGAAACTAAATTTACTATGTAATTGCGGATTGGGTTAATTACACACCTCAGTCAGTTCACAAAAAGGATTGAAGTCTCTTGGCTCNGCACTAGCCACTAAAAATATAATTTGGTTCAAGCTTTTAGCCATATTTTGAAACTAAATTTACTATATAATTGCGGATTGGGTTAATTACACACCTCAGTCAGTTCACAAAAAGGATTGAAGTCTCCTGGCTCTTCTTCCTAACTTATCAATGTGAACTATCACTCAGGTGTGAAGTAAGTTCCACTAGCATTCTTCCTAGATCTAGTCAACCCATTACTGCTAAGTAAGCAATGTGAAGCCCCATGACATTCCTCATTCAAGTAGCAGGCAACTCCCTAGCCAACCTGCCTACCTCTCGAAGAGTAACTTAAGGCCCGACGGTAGTCCTCATCGATTACCTTGATTACTATGTGTTCTTGTCTCTTTGACCCTTAGACTACCAGATGGGTCATGCCTCTATGGCCCTAAACCCATTCTTAGTTCATTNGAAGTAAGTTCCACTAGCATTCTTCCTAGATCTAGTCAACCCATTACTGCTAAGTAAGCAATGTGAAGCCCCGTGACATTCCTCATTCAAGTAGTAGGCAGCTCCCTAGCCAACCTGCCTACCTCTCGAAGAGTAATTTAAGGCCCGACGGTAGTCCTCATCGATTACCTTGATTACTGTGTGTTCTTGTCTCTATGACCCTTAGACTACCAGATGGGTCATGCCTCTATGGCCCTAAACCCATTCTTAGTTCATGCCTATATAGCTCTGAACCTATTTTGCGTGTTCATGCCCATACGACCTACGAACCACATTGTTGGGTCATGCCTCTACGGCCCCTAAACCCATTCTTAGTTCATGCCTCTAAGGCTCTTGAACTTATTTTTGCATTCATACCTCTATGCCCCTAAACCAACATTTTGGTTCATGCCTCTATGACCTCTGAACCCATCCTTAAGTCATGCCTCTAAGGCTTCTGAACCTAAATTGCATGGTCGTGCCTCTTCAGCCTCTGAATCAGATATTGGGTTAGATATAAGTCTCATGTGCATTCCTCTTCATTCTCCTAACTATGGATATAGCTCTTGGACCTTTTTTTAGGGAACCTAGCTCTTCTTGGTCGCTTAAGTCATGTTTATTGCACTATTAACTTAGGATAGATCAAAAATTGAGCATCTGCAAAGAAGTGGTCTATGTCATAATGATGTAGCACACTTGTTGGGGGTCCTTTGTTAGCACAATTTTAGATAAAATGAGTGTAGGGTGCCCACCTTCATGACACAAGATGATCTATGGTTCATTTGCAACACTTGATAGCTCAAGGAACTCTCCTAGGAATCCCCAACACTTGTTCGAGGCAAAAAGCTAGAGTTAGTGGCTATTCAACCTTACCCAAAAATACCTATAATAAAAGGATTTATTCAGGAAGTGAGACATTCTTTGTGCCTAAATTGATGATTAGAAGTCACCACTCATAATTCTGGAGCCTCTCATGGCCACGCAAAGTCACGAAGTCCATTTACACGCATTACAAAAAACTTAGGGTTTGGGACACGCTACCTGCGTTGTAGTTTAGGGAGACCATTAACACCAATTTCCTCAATGAATGACCAACAAAAATACTCCATTTTGGNTTAAGTCATGCCTCTAAGGCTTCTGAACCTAAATTGCATGGTCGTGCCTCTTCAGCCTCTGAATCAGATATTTGGGTTAGATATAAGTCTCATGTGCATTCCTCTTCATTATCCTAACTATGGATATAGCTCTTGGACCTTTTTTTAGGAACCTAGCTCTTCTTGGTCGCTTAATTCATGTTTATTGCACTATTAACTTAGGATAGATCAAAAATTGAGCATCTGCAAAGAAGTGGTCTATGTCGTAATGATGTAGCACACTTGTTGGGGGTCCTTTGTTAGCACAATTTTTGATAAAATGAGTGTAGGGTGCCCACCTACATGACACAAGATGATCTATGGTTCATTTGCAACACTTGATAGCTCAAGGAACTCTCCTGGGAATCCCCAACACTTGTTCGAGGCAAAAAGCTAGAGTTAGTGGCTATTCAACCTTACCCAAAAATACCTATAATAAAAGGATTTATTCAGGAAGTGAGACATTCTTTGTGCCTAAATTGATGATTAGAAGTCACCACTCATAATTCTGGAGCCTCTCATGGCCACGCAAAGTCACGAAGTCCATTTACACGCATTACAGAAACCTTAGGGTTTGGGACACGCTACCTGCGTTGTAGTTTAGGGAGACCATTGACACCAATTTCGTGAATGAATGAACAACAAAAATACTCCATTTTGCAGTTATAGGACCATATTTCACTTATATGAAGTCTCACATAACTTACGGATCAAAAAAAAATTTCTTCGTCGGGCGTTCCTGGCAAAAATCAGAGTTTCGGGTTAGATGGCGCTTCAACGCTGACCACAGGTGCTTAGGTTCCTAAAACTACCTCCCAATACATCCCAACTTGACAGCACAACATTTAGGCACCAGTCTCTGGTTGTCTAGCTGCTAGACTAAGTGTTTAGGTGCCAATCCAGGTGCTTAAGCACCCGAAAAACTCCAAAAATATGGCCAAAGCCAAGNGACCACAGGTGCTTAGGTTCCTAAAACTACCTCCCAATACATCCCAACTTGACAGCACAACATTTAGGCACCGGTCTCTGGGTGCCTAGCTGCTAAATTAAGTGCTTAGGTGCCAATCCAGGTGCTTAAGCACACGAAAAACTCCAAAAATATGGCCAAAGCCAATAGCTTAAAGTTTAAGCACCACATGGGTGGTTCCTAGGTACCAAAACTGGGCCTTGGTGCCAACATCTTGGCACTTAAGCTCCATACTGGCATGTAGGTGCCCAAGGATCGGGTGCCTAAGTGTCAATTTTTCTCGGGTGACAGATATTAGCTGTTTTTGTTATAGTTTGGACTCCCTGATGCGTTGGAATTGCAGAACTGGTGACCATGAANGCCTTGGTGCCAACATCTTGGCACTTAAGCTCCATACTGGCATGTAGGTGCCCAAGGATCGGGTGCCTAAGTTTCAATTTTTCTCGAGTGACAGATATTAGTTGTTTTTGTTATAGTTTGGACTCCCCGATGCGTTGGAATTGCAGAACTGGTGACCATGAGCCTTGAAAACGGGAAAAGGAGGTGTGAAGGCCTCTTTTTCCCTCACTTTAGAAGATTTTTTAGCATCTTTAGGCATCCTTTTGGTCATTTTGATGCTAAACTGATCGACCAATCTTATTTGGAGGGGGCGATGCATTTAAGATCGAGCGTAGGAGAGAGATGGGAGGGATTTGTAGGAAGAGCTTGGGTTCTTCTTCCTCCTCCACTTCTTCTTCTTCATTTCCTTTTCCTTATTCTTCTTCATCACCTCATCTGAGGATTTCTTTACCAGTAGAGGAAGAGGAAAGGATTTTTTTGTGCTACATTATCAAAGTCTCCTTCTTGAGGAAATCTTCTTCATTATGGGAAAAGGGTTCTTGACGGAGCTCAATAATTTGTTCACTCTCCTAAATTAAAGCATAGCTTCATCTCAGCTCAGAGAAGTATCGTCAGAGCATAACCAGAGAACCTCTAGTCCAAATTGTGGGTTTCTCTCCTACCATTTAAGAGAAATTCTTTCTGAACTCTGTTGGACTTCGAACAAACTTTGGGGTTGTGAGATTCAAAACCCCTCGCATTTCTCTTCATAGCTAAAGTTATTTTTATGCATGTGGGTTTGGTCGCCAACACAAGGAAGGTGCACCAGCTAACATTAAATGGCACAACCACATTCCAATGCAACAATCCATGGAAGTGGTTGATTGTCGTTAGAGAAATTTATACTTAAGTTGGTTAATTCAACACACATTATACATTTACTATTTGATTTCCTTAATATTACCACAAGAAAATCAAAATATATCACTTTTCAAATGAAATAAGCATCTAACAGTTTCAACACTTCTTATTAAATAAGTTGAGCTAGTTATTTTCCATAGCTCACATTTTTTTTCTTGAGTGGCTTGACTTTTGGATTAATGTTTAGTTGATAACAAGTGACATTGATATCAACCTTGAGCATTTCACTAAGAATCCATGCAATTATGTCTCAATGACTCCTCAAGATATTAATAAGCAGGTCGCTATGAATTTTGTTGAAACTAATACTAACTAGGAAAGTTCTCCCTATTTCTTTTTCTCGAACATGCACAATTTTTTGGACTCTTATAGATTCTAGACCATTACCTTTATTTCAATCAAGAAGAGGGAAGTCTTCCTATACATTCTCCATGGCTTTTAAATAACCATTTTTCAATTGGAGTGGGTTTCCTCAAATGGTGATGGTTTGCTATCAAAAATTTGATGACATCGTAGCTGGACAAAATAACTCTGAATACATTCAATACTAGTCTACCAAATATGGAATTGTGCACATTGGAGGCAACAACAATGATGAAATATATTATCACAATGTGTTGATGTTCCTCTTCTCCCAAATTTACTTGGAGGGCTATTTCTCCACAAGTTTCTTTTTGCTCTCCAAAAAATCTAAAAAGTAGTTTGAATGTAGGGGCAAGTTTAATAGATACTATGCTCATTTTTTTTTAAATTTCCATTGAACTTGATATTTATGAAGCTTCTAGTGTCAATCAAGATGTTATTGATTTGATAATCCTTAATGATGACAATGAAAACGATGACATGGTTGAATGTATTTCCACTGACAGACATATTGACATATGAGAAAGTGGCATAAGCATGGATTGGTGTAACACACTTAGCTAGAGTGATTGAGTAAGCTTCTTTTATTCTTAATCTTTTTAAGTTGGACCTTAAATAAGCTTCAAGCCTATCCAACTAAACATAGTTGGCATGATGCTTGTGATGTGTACCAGGCTTGCTAGAGAGGGTTTCTTGCTTATATCTTTGACAAAATCTTTGCCCTACTATTTGGTTTGGGCTTCAAGGCTACAAATTCTTTCAGCTTCCCAAACTTAACCAATTCTTCAATTAGGAGACAAAGATGCCAACATTCTTTACTGTAATGGGCATTATCACATTGGTATGTGTGGCATCAATTAGGATCAAATACATGAGCTCTCACATTTATAGGAAATGGGTTCTTAAAAAAAATCTTTATTTTGAATGACCTCCACATTTTTTATAATTGAAACTCTAAAAGATTTAGCTCAGTTGAAGGTAGTCAAAGTAACTATTGGCTTCTCTTTAACCTTCTCCTAACTATTCTTCTATTCTTGTCACTGTTTTCGTGGTAGAAATATTGAACATTCTGAGGCTTCCTCTTCTTTCAGACTTTCTTTATTTTCTGACGATTATTATGGGGCTAGATTTAAAAATTATCATTAGATTTCAACATTTCGGATGACCCAGGATGAGGATTGTACTCCTTCATAGATATGTGACTACTTGCAAACTCTAGAAGCTCAGCTAATTTTTTTGGCTTTTATAAGCCCAGTGCGTATTGTAATGGTCCCTCACAGAGTCTTTGAGCTTATGTATTGTGAGCAATGACAAGATCCAATTACACATCCAACATCTCTCATTGGAAGTGAGTGATGACACTTCTGATGCTTTTTATAGGTTTTTCTCAAATCTACATGAGAGCTTGAGAGTTCATTGGTGAGTTTTGTATGCTGATAAATTTAGCTACAAACAAACACTTGAACTCTTTGAGAGAGATGATCACCCCTACTAAAAAGTGATTGATCCAATGTAAAGTTTATTCCTTTATCGTCATAAAAAATAAGCAACACCTTAAAGAATCATTCACAATGAGTAGACAAACGACCAACTTGAATGAATTTAGATGGTAGGCAAGGTCAGATTTCCTTTATAAGATTCAAGGGATGGGATCATAAACTTCCTCAGTGCCTCAGCTTGCACGATTTCTCTTAAAATGCATTGTTTTTCAATATTTATTCTTTTCTTTCTCTCTTAATTTCTTTATTTGAAAGCTCATGAGAAAATCTTCTCTCATTTTTTTCTTCTTCTTATTTCTTCTCCAGCTAAGGCTGTAATGTGCTTTCCATCTTCTGGATGTTTGAGATCTTTTCTTTCTGCTCCTTGATCAAAGATCAGACCAAGAACTCTCGTTGTTCTAGCTCTCGATAAGTTATGTGCAGGTTGTTCTTGCCTGCAAGCTATGATTCTTAATGATCTAATGTGAGTTTTGGGCTTAGTTTGAGAATAAGACATTGAGGCTTCCCTCAGATCTTATACGTCCTTCAAAGCTTGTTCCCTTAACTCATTGTTCTAGTGTATCACAAACTCTCTGTTATAATCTATCATTCTCCCTCATCATTCCTTATATAACAAAGATCTTCTTATACATTTTGAGTAAATCCACATTCACTGTACATTTCAGAATGTTGGATAATTTTAGAATATAATGTCATGCATCACTCATGAGTACATACAACATGGTAAAAATTTAATTTTTGTAGAGGAAAGGAAGAAAAGAATGATCGGTGTAAGATCAAGAGAGGTCTCAAAGATTATCAATTGAACTCAAGTAACTAATAAGCTAGAAGATCAAGCTTTATGGAGATTTTACATGCTACAAAGTATTTTAGTGCATGAGCATGAAAGAGAGATATTCTCAAAAGCCTAAGACATAAGAAAAAATGGACCTTTTTCCCTCTTAGCCTAATTCTCCTTTTATATAAATAGAAAAATTAATATAAAATATATGTAGTTGAATTCCAAAAATGTGTCATCTTGAATCTTGAGAAAAATATGATGTTTCCATGGAGAAATAGCGTTGATGGGTAGTAGAATCAACCGATTAGTTATTTTCCACTAAGGCTAAGACAAAGGAATCCACCCCAGGGATCTTGGACAGACAGATAAGCATAACCTTCTGCTCCCTTCTCCCAGTTTTGCCAGCCCAACTTACCGGCCCATCTAAACCACAGTTCAGTCGGTAGAATCCTCCTATTTTAAAGAACTCACCAATGAGAATATTCATCTTATACATGTAACATATTAACTTAGCACTCATTGTTATAAATAAAATTGGAACATGAATATAATCTCACATATGTACCCCTCCATATCTATAGGTAGAGGGTCATGTATAGATTAAAGATTACACATTCATATTGTTCATTATTGTGCTCTCTTTTTCTTTCTATTTCCTACAACGCTCTCTCAGCAAATTTTAGATCAACATCTTGACATTTGCATTGAGCGTGTAGGCAAGTCGTCAATGGGAAGAGGAGCGCGTCAGCAAGAAGAAAGACTAGAGAGATGTAGTAAACATGGAATGCACCAAAAATATGTAGAGGGATTTGTGCAATGAGAGATGCAAGAGCTGAGGAATCACATAGCAGATCAAATCGTGAAAGTTGTCAGTCTTTATAGCTCAAGGAGGAGAACATGTCACTTAAGAGCATAATCCCATCGAAAGAGTCGACACACAATAATAGGAAAGTAAAGCAAATAAGAATTGGACAGACAATTAAATCATCTGCCAAAAAGTTGGATCCTAAAGCATACAAGTTGAAGACCCACATAGGGAACGAAGTCCTCAAACCTAAAGTGGGGATGATCTTAAAAGATTCTTTCCCTTAACCAAAATTTCTATACCAATATCAATTATAAAGATCATTTGTTTCTATTTACTTGTCATAAAAATTTAATGTTATAAGAATCTAAAAACTAGATGAAGACATATCAATATTGAATCAATAACCCCAAGTCAAAATACTAAGGGAGTTGAAAGATTTAAAAGGTCGTTAAGGGGTCCTATCAACACTCTATGAACTAAGGCTCCTAAAAGAAATATGATAAAAAATGATGGTAATTTCTTTTGATCAATAAAACACCCTAAAGCCAGTTACCACAAACAAAAATCCCATAACTTGGATCGAATAAAAATGATACAAATAGTTCCATGCCTTCTAACGATAGGCTCCATAAAGGAAAATCTTCATTGAAAGGTGTTTGAGTCGCCACCTTCTAAATAGAAGGGACACAATCTCATATAGAGGTCCAACCAAGTGATCAAGACCCATCTAAGTGAAAGGTTAGAGCCAAGCTTCAATGCTTCAGTTACATACCAATTATGGCTTGAGCCACCTAGTCAAATAAAAGCAACCGACCACAATGTTGAGATGTTTGACCAATTCCATAAACAACCCTCAAAGGCCCAAACACAATAAAGAGAAAATATCCAAACTCAATTTTAGCTTACCTTTGGAGATGGTTCTTTACCTGATAGCAACAAGCACGGAAAGGGTATCAAGAAAATCATCCCACTGACAGGCTCAATCTGCAAAAAGGTCTACTCGGCGAAGGGTAACAAGTTAATAAAGCAAAGGGACTCAAGCCATATCAATCTTCAGCCAAGAAAAATAAAAAGAAGCTAAACTATCAAGGATCTAGTGTCAATTGACTAAAAATTATGGTACAACACGAGCAATTTGCAAGGCAAATAGATAAAACACAAGTAAAAAAGCGATGGTATTAAGCAAAAGAAAACATTTCATTTTCTTAACAAAAGAAGTTACATATGTGTTTACATTTTTTTTAATGTCATAAGAAATATTCAAAAAGAAAAAAAAATGAATGATAAGAAAGAAAGTTAGACATTTGTAGATCCCCTGGTGTCGTCCCCCTCGTCCTGGACATCCTCCTCATAGGCCTCCTCAGTTTCTTTGACACGATCATCTTCTTTTTTTTCTTGAAAGATTATCTCCTTCATTTATGGAGCCTAAGGGGAGTGTGGGAAAATCATTGATGTCAAACTACTTTGGGTCAACTAACTTGAAATTTACAAACCTTTTAACAGTGATGAAGTTGCCAACCTTGATCGATTGNTTCACTAAGAATCCATGCAATTATGTCTCAATGACTCCTCAAGATATTAATAAGCAGGTCGCTATGAATTTTGTTGAAACTAATACTAACTAGGAAAGTTCTCCCTATTTCTTTTTCTCGAACATGCACAATTTTTTGGACTCTTATAGATTCTAGACCATTACCTTTATTTCAATCAAGAAGAGGGAAGTCTTCCTATACATTCTCCATGTCTTTTAAATAACCATTTTTCAATTGGAGTGGGTTTCCTCAAATGGTGATGGTTTGCTATCAAAAATTTGATGACATCGTAGCTGGACAAAATAACTCTGAATACATTCAATACTAGTCTACCAAATATGGAATTGTGCACATTGGAGGCAACAACAATGATGAAATATATTATCACAATGTGTTGATGTTCCTCTTCTCCCAAATTTACTTGGAGGGCTATTTCTCCACAAGTTTCTTTTTGCTCTCCAAAAAATCTAAAAAGTAGTTTGAATGTAGGGGCAAGTTTAATAGATACTATGCTCATTTTTTTTTAAATTTCCATTGAACTTGATATTTATGAAGCTTCTAGTGTCAATCAAGATGTTATTGATTTGATAATCCTTAATGATGACAATGAAAACGATGACATGGTTGAATGTATTTCCACTGACAGACATATTGACATATGAGAAAGTGGCATAAGCATGGATTGGTGTAACACACTTAGCTAGAGTGATTGAGTAAGCTTCTTTTATTCTTAATCTTTTTAAGTTGGACCTTAAATAAGCTTCAAGCCTATCCAACTAAACATAGTTGGCATGATGCTTGTNAAAAGGGTTCTTGACGGAGCTCAATAATTTGTTCACTCTCCTAAATTAAAGCATAGCTTCATCTCAGCTCAGGGAAGTATCATCAGAGCATAACCAGAGAACCTCTAGTCCAAATTGTGGGTTTCTCTCCTACCATTTAGGAGAAATTCTTTCTGAACTCTGTTGAACTTCGAACAAACTTTGGGGTTGTGAGATTCAAAACCCCTCTCATTTCTCTTCATAGCTAAAGTTATTTTTATGCATGTGGGTTTGGTCGCCAACACAAGGAAGGTGCACCAGCTAACATTAAATGGCACAACCACATTCCAATGCAACAATCCATGGAAGTGGTTGATTGTCGTTAGAGAAATTTATACTTAAGTTGGTTAATTCAACACACATTATACATTTACTATTTGATTTCCTTAATATTACCACAAGAAAATCAAAATATATCACTTTTCAAATGAAATAAGCATCTAACAGTTTCAACACTTCTTATTAAATAAGTTGAGCTAGTTATTTTCCATAGCTCACATTTTTTTTCTTGAGTGGCTTGACTTTTGGATTAATGTTTAGTTGATAACAAGTGACATTGATATCAACCTTGAGCATTTCACTAAGAATCCATGCAATTATGTCTCAATGACTCCTCAAGATATTAATAAGCAGGTCGCTATGAATTTTTTTGAAACTAATACTAACTAGGAAAGTTCTCCCTATTTCTTTTTCTCAAACATGCACAATTTTTTGGACTCTTATAGATTCTAGACCATTACCTTTATTTCAATCAAGTAGGGGGAAGTCTTCCTATACATTCTCCATGGCTTTTAAATAACCATTTTTCAATTGGAGTGGGTTTCCTCAAATGGTGATGGTTTGCTATCAAAAATTTGATGACATCGTAGCTGGACAAAATAACTCTGAATACATTCAATACTAGTCTACCAAATATGGAATTGTGCACATTGGAGGCAAAAACAATGATGAAATATATTATCACAATGTATTTATGTTCCTCTTCTCCCAAATTTACTTGGAGGGCTATTACTCCACAAGTTTCTTTTTGCTCTCCAAAAAATCTAAAAAGTAGTTTGAATGTAGGGGCAAGTTTAATAGATACTATGCTCATTTTTTTTTTTAAATTTCCATTGAACTTGATATTTATGAAGCTTCTAGTGTCAATCAAGATGTTATTGATTTGATAATCCTTGATGATGACAATGAAAACGATGACATGGTTGAATGTATTTCCACTGACAGGCATATTGACATATGAGAAAGTGACATAAGCATGGATTGGTGTAACACACTTAGCTAGAGTGATTGAGTAAGCTTCTTTTATTCTTAATCTTTTTAAGTTGGACCTTAAAGATGCTTCAAGCCTATCCAACTAAACATAGTTGGCATGATGCTTGCGATGTGTACCAGGCTTGCTAGAGAGGGTTTCTTGCTTATATCTTTGACAAAATCTTTGCCCTACTATTTGGTTTGGGCTTCAAGGCTACAAATTCTTTCAGCTTCCCAAACTTAACCAATTCTTCAATTAGGAGACAAAGATGCCAACATTCTTTACTGTAATGGGCATTATCACATTGGTATGTGTGGCATCAATTAGGATCAAATACATGAGCTCTCACATTTATAGGAAATGGGTTCTTAAAAAAAATCTTTATTCTGAATGACCTCCACATTTTTGATAATTGAAACTCTAAAAGATTTAGCTCAGTTGAAGGTAGTCAAAGTAACTATTGGCTTCTCTTTAACCTTCTCCTAACTATTCTTCTATTCTTGTCACTTTTTTCGTGGTAGAAATATTGAACATTCTGAGGCTTCCTCTTCTTTGAGACTTTCTTTATTTTCTGACGATTATTATAGGGCTAGATTTAAAAATTATCATTAGATTTCAACATTTCGGATGACCCAGGATGAGGATTGTACTCCTTCATAGATATGTGACTACTGGCAAACTCTAGAAGCTCAGCTAATTTTTTTGGCTTTTATAAGCCCAGTGCGTATTGTAATGGTCCCTCACAGAGTCTTTGAGCTTATGTATTGTGAGCAATGACAAGATCCAATTACACATCCAACATCTTTCATTGGAAGTGAGTGATGACACTTCTGATGCTTTTTATAGGTTTTTCTCAAATCTACATGAGAGCTTGAGAGTTCATTGGTGAGTTTTGTATGCTGATAAATTTAGCTACAAACAAACACTTGAACTCTTTGAGAGAGATGATCACCCCTACTAAAAAGTGATTGATCCAATGTAAAGTTTATTCCTTTATCGTCATAAAAAATAAGCAACACCTTAAAGAATCATTCACAATGAGTAGACAAACGACCAACTTGAATGAATTTAGATGGTAGGCAAGGTCAGATTTCCTTTATAAGATTCAAGGGATGGGATCATAAACTTCCTCAGTGCCTCAGCTTGCACGATTTCTCTTAAAATGCATTGTTTTTCAATATTTATTCTTTTCTTTCTCTCTTAATTTCTTTATTTGAAAGCTCATGAGAAAATCTTCTCTNTGATGCTTTTTATAGGTTTTTCTCAAATCTACATGAGAGCTTGAGAGTTCATTGGTGAGTTTTGTATGTTGACAAATTTAGCTACAAACAAACACCTGAACTCTTTGAGAGAGATGATCACCCCTACTAAAAAGTGATTGATCCAACGTAAAGTTTATTCCTTTATCGTTATAAAAAATAAGCAACACCTTAAAGAATCATTCACAATGAGTAGACAAACGACCAACTTGAATGAATTTAGATGGTAGGCAAGGTCAGATTTCCTTTATAAGATTCAAGGGATGGGATCATAAACTTCCTCAGTGCCTCAGCTTGCACGATTTCTCTTAAAATGCATTGTTTTTCAATCTTTATTATTTTCTTTCTCTCTTAATTTCTTTATTTGAAAGCTCATGAGAAAATCTTCTCCCATTTTTTTCTTCTTCTTATTTCTTCTCCAGCTAAGGCTGTAATGTGCTTTCCATCTTCTGGATGTTTGAGATCTTTTCTTTCTGCTCCTTGATCAAAGATCAGACCAAGAACTCTCGTTGTTCTAGCTCTCGATAAGTTATGTGCAGGTTGTTCTTGCCTGCAAGCTATGATTCTTAATGATCTAATGTGAGTTTTGGGCTTAGTTTGAGAATAAGACATTGAGGCTTCCCTCAGATCTTATACGTCCTTCAAAGCTTGTTCCCTTAACTCATTGTTCTAGTGTATCACAAACTCTCTGTTATAATCTATCATTCTCCCTCATCATTCCTTATATAACAAAGATCTTCTTATACATTTTGAGTAAATCCACATTCACTGTACATTTTAGAATGTTGGATAATTTTAGAATATAATGTCATGCATCACTCATGAGTACATACAACATGGTAAAAATTCAATTTTTGTAGAGGAAAGGAAGAAAAGAATGATCGGTGTAAGATCAAGAGAGGTCTCAAATATTATCAATTGAACTCAAGCAACTGGTAAGCTAGAAGATCAAGCTTTATGGAGATTTTACATGCTACAAAGTATTTTAGTGCATGAGCATGAAAGAGAGATATTCTCAAAAGCCTAAGACATAAGAAAAAATGGACCTTTTCCCCTCTTAGCCTAATTTTCCTTTTATATAAATAGAAAAATTAATATAAAATATATGTAATTGAATTCCAAAAAATGTGTCATCTTGAATCTTGAGAAAAATATGATGTTTCCGTGGAGAAATAGCGTTGATGGGTAGTAGAATCAACCGATTATTTATTTTCCACCAAGACTAAGACAAAGGAATCCACCCCAGGGATCTTGGACAGACAGATAAGCATAACCTTCTGCTCCCTTCTCCCAGATTTGCCAGCCCAACTTACCGGCCCATCTAAACCACAGTTCAGTTGGTAGAATCCTCCTATTTTAAAGAACTC
This sequence comes from Phalaenopsis hybrid cultivar, assembly GCA_002079205.1. Classification (NCBI taxonomy): domain Eukaryota; kingdom Viridiplantae; phylum Streptophyta; class Magnoliopsida; order Asparagales; family Orchidaceae; genus Phalaenopsis; species Phalaenopsis hybrid cultivar. The sequence continues at coordinate 52,763 of JXCR01053766.1, read as the reverse complement.
ACAAATGAGAATATTCATCTTATACATGTAACATATTAACTTAGCACTCATTGTTATAAATAAAATTGGAACATGAATATAATCTCACATATGTACCCCTCCATATCTATAGGTAGAGGGTCATGTATAGATTAAAGATTACACATTCATATTGTTCATTATTGTGCTCTCTTTTTCTTTCTATTTCCTACAACGCTCTCTCAGCAAATTTTAGATCAACATCTTGAAATGTGCATTGTTTCTATTTACTTGTGATAAAAATTTAATGTTATAAGAATCTAAAAACTAGATGAAGACATATCAATATTGAATCAATAACCCCAAGTCAAAATACTAAGGGAGTTGAAAGATTTAAAAGGTCGTTAAGGGGTCCTATCAACACTCTATGAACTAAGGCTCCTAAAAGAAATATGATCGCTTTTGATCAATAAAACACCCTAAAGCCAGTTACCACAAACACAAATCCCATAACTTGGATCAAATAAAAATGATACAAATAGTTCCATGCCTTCTAACGATAGGCTCCATAAAGGACAATCTTCACTAAAAGGTGTTTGAGTCGCCACCTTCTAAATAGAAGGGACACAATCTCATATAGAGGTCCAACCAAGTGATCAAGACCCATCTAAGTGAAAGGTTAGAGCCAAGCTTCAATGCTTCAATTACATACCAATTATGGCTTGAGCCACCTAGTCAAATAAAAGCAACCGACC
>JXCR01053766.1:35830-51989 GCA_002079205.1 Phalaenopsis hybrid cultivar | reverse complement strand
CATAATCGCTCATCTTCTTAACTTCTTAGCCTTAGAGCAACCCTGTCAGCCCACTCCACAACCTTAGCTTCCCTAACCTCTACTCCATCGAGAATGATTGATTAAAGGCACAAAGCCTCCCAAGCCATGATGTGATAGAGATCAACTCCTAGAATGTGTCCAACTAATTTAGGGAGCTCAACAATTTCTCCAAGTCAGGGGACCAAAATATTTCAATAATGATCGATGGATAATCAAAGTTCATGGCAATATTTGTGTACCACTCCATCTCCTGATTGATTAATGTGGAGTGACCACTCATCCACACCCATGCTCCTCAATCGTGAGAGAAATTTCACCCAAATGGGGACCCCTTTACTTTTTTTATGGGAGGAAGAGAGGGAGACCCTTAGTCTAGGGTAGGAGCCTTCCCCTTTCGATAAAGAAATCTCTTACTCCGAATGTATCGCCTCACGCTCTTCCTCCAATCTGATTGGTATAGGGAGCACTTGACTTGCTTTTATCCTTTCATGCAGATCTAGTCCACCATGTCAAGGATTTGTTGATCCCACCTCATCTACTGTCGGAATCTCCTCAGGATCATTAGATGCAACTTTGTTCAGAGTCTTGAGAGGGTCCTCTTCACTCCCTTTTAAGCTACCCGTGTCCNGATTGATTAATGTGGAGTGACCACTCATCCACACCCATGCTCCTCAATCGTGAGAGAAATTTCACCCAAATGAGGACTCCTTTACTTTTTTTTATGGGAGGAAGAGAGGGAGACCCTTAGTCTAGGGTAGGAGCCTTCCCCTTTCGGTAGAGAAATCTCTTACTCCGAATGTATCACCTCACGCTCTTCCTCCAATCTGATTGGTATAGGGAGCACTTGACTTGCTTTTATCCTTTCATGCAGATCTAGTCCACCATGTCAAGGATTTGTTGATCCTACCTCATCTACTTTCGGAATCTCCTCAGGATGATTAGATGCAACTTTGTTTAGAGTCTTGAGAGGGTCCTCTTCACTCCCTTTTAAGCTACCTGTGTCGAACAAAAAAAGTTTAATTCCACTATCAGCCCTTAATATTGAATCTATATTTAATAAAAAATTTCCTATACTTTTGGTTTCCTCCCTTGCAAAACCAGAAAGTGGCAAACAACTTCTTTCTTTTGCAAGTTGAGAGAAAGTGGCCTTCCCTCAAGGTCTCTTCTTGGTTGTGTGCTCCACGGCCACCCACGACTTAGCTACTTCATGTGTGTCAGAGGCAACCCACAACTCGTCGATCATGGTGCATTCACCATCCGACTAGATCATACGGTCGACCACCTTGGGATTAAGGTATTGGAATAGAGAGTGATGTTGACCCTCGATCATCACCCTATAAGTCCAAAGGTGGGCGGNACCCACGACTTAGCTACTTCATGTGTGTCAGAGGCAACCCACAACTCGTCGATCATGGTGCATTCACCATCCAACTAGATCATATGGTCGACCACCTTGGGATTAAGGTATTGGAATAGAGAGTGATGTTGACCCTCGATCAGCACCCTACAAGTCCAAAGGTGGGCGAGAAGTATCTTTTCCTTCATCACATTAATGTCCAGTGAAAGAGCACAAATTCCTTAACTAGTGGTTAAAGAGGCAAAGATAAATTTAGCCATCAAGTCATTAATCTTATTTTCATGAACCATAAGTTGAACCTTATAACTGGTAGTGAATTGGACATACCCGTTNTGAAAGAGCACAAATTCCTTAACTAGTGGTTAAAGAGGCAAAGATAAATTTAGCCATCAAGTCATTAATCTTGTTTTCATGAACCATAAGTTGAACCTTATAACTGGTAGTGAATTGGACATACCTGTCTTGACTGATCTTGCATGAGAAGAAGTAACGAAATAGTTCAATCGTCCATGGAATCTTCATCCATAAACAGAAAATAATGAAGGTCATGATCGCCACTATCAAGTTCAGTAGCACCTATGCAGGAATGACTCCGTACTGGTTGAAAATTGATCGGAGCTCCTTACACAACAATAGTCAAAGTCTCTGCTTGAACTAATANCTGATCTTGCATGAGAAGAAGTAACGAAATAGTTCAATCGTCCATGGAATCTTCATCCATAAACAGAAAATAGTGAAGGTCATGATCACCACTATCAAGTTCAGTAGCACCTATGCAGGAATGACTCCGTACTAGTTGAAAATTGATCGGAGCTCCTTACACAACAATAGTCAAAGTCTCTGCTTGAACTAATAATTGTAGAAGACCAGATTAACCCCAAAAATCTATGTATCACTCATATGGCTTGCTAACAAACAAAATCAAATTAAGGGGATAAGAACATACAAATCCTGAAGATTTTTCACCTCACTCATGATCAAGATGGAGGATTCAGTAGTAAAGATCAAGCCAAAGGTCTCTTGAGAGAACTTGGGCCCTGTTAGAAAAAAAAAATGGGTGAAGAAATNTGAACTAATAATTGTAGAAGACCAGATTAACCCCAAAAATCTATGTATCACTCATATGGCTTGCTAACAAACAAAATCAAATTAAGGGGATAAGAACATACAAATCCTGAAGATTTTTCACCTCACTCATGATCAAGATGGAGGATTCAGTAGTAAAGATCAAGCCAAAGGTCTCTTGGGAGAACTTGGGCCCTGTTAAAAAAAAAAATGGGCGAAGAAAGCTTGGATAAGGGAGAAAAAGGAGCATAGAGGTTACATGAATAACCTTACCCTATTTATTTAAAAAGAAGGGAATATGAAGTGTCGCGTTGCTGATGTGGAGCACAGTAACATGAAAACCAAATTAGTGTGAAATTCAAGGTAAAAAATTAAAAAATTATAAAATGAAATATTATTTTCCNTCGCGTTGCTGATGTGGAGCACAGTAACATGAAAACCAAATTAGTGTGAAATTCAAGGTAAAAAATTAAAAATTAAAAATTATAAAATGAAATATTGTTTTCATATATGAACTACAAGTTACGTCAAAACCCCCCAGAGAGCTATTTCAAGCGGAAGTTCCTTACAAGGATATCACTTGATGCTTCACCCAAGACAAACCTTTGGTGAAGTAACCTTTTATACAATACCTCATCACCTAAATTAACCATTCAACTTGAATGATCTCTGCATAATCCTAGAATGATGAGGAAACTTCACAATTTGCNCTTGATGCTTCACCCAAGACAAACCTTTGGTGAAGTAACCTTTTATACAATACCTCATCACCTAAATTAACCCATTCAACTTGAATGATCTGTGCATAATCCTAGAATGATGAGGAAACTTCACAATTTGTGATCAGCTATAAACAGGGTACACTATATTCTTCTAGAGAGTAAATGCCTGCCCTCGGAGAGTAACAGCCTCTCCTCGCAAAGAAGCTACTTCTTATTCCACTCGATTTACCCTCTCTATACAGGCAATCACGTTACAAACTTCTCCCTGGGGATGCACAATACACCAAAATAATGTGATATTTTAAGTTTATATTTTATATTTATTTGTGGTGATATTGCACTTTAAAGAAGGGCGTTTTCATGTTTTTGTTATAGGTATATCAATTTTAGGCATTTGGAGGAGCAATAGAAAAAAGGATAAAATTTGGAGCCAAATTAGATAGCTTTGTGATTCTGGCGCCAGAGGCGCCATTATACAGAGAAGCAGTGTTTGAGGCGCCAGAAGCGCCAAAACCCAGAACAGTGCAAACTTAAGTAACTGGGTGCCTCNTATAGGTATATCAATTTTAGGCATTTGGAGGAGCAATAGAAAAAAGGATAAAATTTGGAGCCAAATTAGATAACTTTGTGATTTTGGCACCAGAGGCGCCATTATACAGAGAAGCAGTGCTTGAGGTGCCAGAAGCGCCAAAACCCAGAACAGTGCGAACTTAAGTAAATGGGTGCTTGAGGTGTCAGAATTGGCGCCAGAAGCACCAAATATAATACTTGATGGATTAAGGTAGTTCGACACAAATTTGATAGGATCTTGAAGGCTCCAAATTTTTTAAATGCCCCATGGAGTGATTCAATGCATCTAGACACTTTGGAAGGCTCTTTAATTAAGGGATATGTCTCTTGAGTGAATGGACATGTATTTTGGAATTCAAAAGTGGTGACTTTTGGAGAGAATTTGGGAGGGAATTTTGAATTCTTTTTAAAAGAAGGCAGCCCTTAATTAAAGAGAGAGAGAGAGAGAGAGAGTGGCGAGAGAGATTTTTGAAAGAGGAGAGTGGCATGAGAGAGAAGAAGAGTGGAGGTGTGAGATAGAGTAAGGGACTTGGAGATTTTCTTTTAGGGGTATAAGAGGAGAGGGAAAGTGAGAGATTTTTCTTCATTACATTTCTAAGAGAGAATTGAGTGTGCTTGTTAAGAGGGAAAGTGCTTAAAGAGAACTTTTAGGGACTTGCTTGGGAAGGATTGTGAGATAAGTTGTGTCATTTATTTCTTTATTTTTTAAACTTATTTTTATATATGAAATCCGTGTTTTGTCATTTTATTTTCAAGAATTCTGAGTAGTCTTCTTTATCCTTCTCCGTACTCTGAGATACGGNATTTTGGAATTCAAAAGTGGTGACTTTTGGAGAGAATTTGGGAGGGAATTTTGAATTCTTTTTAAAAGAAGGTAGCCCTTAATTAAAGAGAGAGAGAGAGTGGCGAGAGATATTTTTGAGAGAGGAGAGTGGCGTGAGAGAGAAGAAGAGTGGAGGTGTGAGATAGAGTAAGGGACTTGGAGATTTTCTTCTAGGGGTATAAGAGGAGAGGGAAAGTGAGAGATTCTTCTTCATTACATTTCTAAGAGAGAATTTAGTGTGCTTGTAAACAAGGAAAGTGCTTAAAGAGAACTTTTAGGGACTTGCTTGGGAAGGATTGTGAGATAAGTTGTGTCATTTATTTCTTTATTTTTTAAACTTATTTTTATATATAAAATCCGTGTTTTGTCATTTTATTCTCAAGAATTCTGAGTAGTCTTCTTTATCCTTCTCCGTACTCTGAGATACGATTTTGTGAAGAATTAATTTTGTATTATATGATTTTAAATGTCAATAATTTGTAATGATTTGAACTCCAATCTTCTTTTATTTTTTGATCTGGCCAATTAAAATGTTAAAATGAGTTGAAAATATATGATCCGAAAGGGCTATGATTTTTACAACATGGTGAGAGTCACATGCAATTTCATGGGTGAGAATGTAATCCATGTAAGAAAATATACTTTGTTGGACACATAATTGGAGATTTTAAGGTGACAGATTAAAATCCTCATTTTGGTCTTGTTGATTAGAAATTAATGCAAGATTGTTATCCCTCAGACAAATGAGAAGTGAGAGCTCTGGAATGAGTGCNTATATATATGTATTAAATGATTTTAATTTTCTCACAATCTATATACTCATTGTAAAGGGGAATGATGTTTTCTTAAATTTTAACTCTTTTTCACAAAAACTTTATTTAGTTATTATAAGTTTACTTTTGAACTTCATCAAATAGTTTAGTTAACTTAGTTCTTTTAACAACATTTTAATTATCATACACTCAATTACTTTAGATTTAAATTTTGAACTTAAGTTCTATGGTTTGAATTTTGTGTTTTACATTATAGCCATAAGAATTTTCAACTTCCTTTGGGATCGATACTCAGGACTCCATTAGAAGCCTTTATTACTTGAGCGATACTTATACTTGTGTTATTATTACNCTTTAGATTTAAATTTTGAACTTAAGTTCTATGGTTTGAATTTTGTGTTTTACATTATAGCCATAAGAATTTCCAACTTCCTTTGGGATCGATACTCAGGACTCCATTAAAAGCCTTTATTACTTGAGCGATACGTATACTTATGTTATTATTATGGGTTTGGTAGTTGAAAGATTTTAAAAGATAAAATTATTTTTACTAAAGTTAATTTATTGAGATTGAATTGCATATTTATTATTAGTGTTGTTGTGTGTGTTTTGTAATATTGAAAAATATTTACAAAGCAACACACAACAAACCGCACATCAAGTTTTTGGCGTTGTTGTCAGGGAATTAATGGTAAATTGATTTATAATTTAAAACATTTTATTTGAACTAAAAAAACTTATTGTAGTTTAATTTGAATATTTTCATATTTTAGTGTATTTTCTTATTTTAATTGCTTATTTTGTTTGTTTATGTGTAGTTTAAGAAACTGAAAATTCAGTACCTTACGATTCAGAATTAGAAAAAATTATCCAAGAAATTCAAAAACAACAAAAGATAGAAATTTTAGCAAAATGGCATGCAATTTAAATAATTCTAGAAATTAAAATGAACATCATCAGAGACCTTTAAGAGATTATGTTAATCATACAGTAGATTAAATTCATTTAAGTAATCAAAACCCTGTTGTAGCTGCCAACTCATTTGAGCTTAAACATGTTATTATCCAAATGGTATAAAATAATCAGTTTGATTCTAACTAACACTTGCTAGTTTTCTGAAATTGTGTGCTACATTTAAATATGATGGAGTGTCGAAAGATACAGTCATACTTAATTTTTTTTCCTTTTTCATCAAGGGATAAAGCTAAGATGTAGTTAAACTTGTTAGCACCTAGATCTATCAGAACTTGGGGAGACTTATCATAAGAATTTTTATCCAAGTATTTCCTACCCTAAAAAACTGCTAAGCTTAGAAATGATATTACATCTTTTTGTCAGTTTGAAGGGGAATCAATTTATGAAGTTTGGGAAAAATTTAAAGATCTTCTTAGGAAGTGTCCACACAATGTTTTACCAGATTGGTTAATAATTCAAACTTTTTATAATGGATCGGTTGGATCTCTTAGACTGAAAATTGACACTGCTACTGGTAGATCATGAATGTCATTTGATGAAACATATTCATTAATTGAATAAATGACTACTAATAATTTTCAATGGCCCTCTGAAAGGGTAAATCCAAAAAGAGTAGCTAGTATTCATGATTGTGATGCAATATCTATGTTGGCTACCCAAATAACTAATATATTGAAGAAGATAGATCAATATGAAATGAATTATTCTTAGACACCATCTGTGCTCGAGGAAAACTCAATGGGACAAATGATAAAATCTCAATCTTCTTATGACACTTTTAATGCAATAAATATCATTCTAACAATCATTATTCTAATTATTATAATACTGGTTGGAAAAATCATCTGAATTATAGTTTGATTAACAATAACTCTAATGTCGCAAACCTGTAATGGGGGAATAATGTTGTGAACCCATTGGGAAACTCCAACAACCAAGGAAATCCAACTTATAAACCTTATTACCATCCAAGTTTTAATAGTAATTTGCAGAGTGAGGAGAAGAAATTGTCAATGAAGAATTAATTTTGCAAATGGGAAGTCAATTACAAAGTCAATGAGCTGAATTAGAAACATGGAAAATCAGCTGGGATGTATTGCTATTGCACTTAGCAATAGACCTCCAGGAACGTTGCCCAGTCATGTTGAAGTAAATTTTAAAGATCAGAACAAAGAGNTTTGCAGAGTGAGGAGAAGAAATTGTCAATGAAGAATTAATTTTGCAAATGGGAAGTCAATTACAAAGTCAAGGAGCTGAATTAGAAACATGGAAAATCAGCTGGGATGTATTTCTACTGCACTTAGCAATAGACCTCCAGGAACGTTGCCAAGTCATGTTGAAGTAAATTTTAAGGATCAGAACAAAGAAAAAATTAGGCTATTTAACTGAGAAGTGGAAAAGATTTGGAAACAAAAGTTTAAAAAGGAGTGGAAGTTGAAGTTGAAAAAGAAGGGGTGGAAAATGAAAAATCTGGTGAATATTTTCATTTTGAGTCAAAATGTCCTATCAAACCAATGAAAATTACTCTATAAAGACCATTGATACACTTAAAATACATAGTCTTTTAGTGCACATTTTTGTATATATTTTTTNTCATTTTGAGTCAAAATGTCCTATCAAACCAATGAAAATTACTCTATAAAGACCATTGATACACTTAAAATATATAGTCTTTTAGTACACATTTTTTGTACATATTTTTGAGATATTGTGCTTTAATAAAAGGTATTTGTATGTTTTTCTTTCAGATATAATAAAATGAATGATAAATATTAAAAGGAGTGAAAAAGGATTAAATTTGGAGCAAAAATGAAGAAGGTGTAAAAATGAACTGAGGCACCTAAGCGCTCAGGATTGGTGCTTACACGCCAGTTATACAGAGAGAGCCACACCTAAGCTCCAAGTACCCCGTGCTTAAGAAGCAGAAGTAGTTATTTGATGATTCATTGAATTTGGCTAAATTTTTAAAGAGGTGTTTGAAGCAACCCTTGGTAAAAACGTTGAAAATAGTTCATAGACACAAAAATTCATTCAATTGGCTTTTGAAGGAAGGCAACTTCTAGAAGATTCATTGAATGGAGACAAGTTTTGAAGGGACACCAAGACACCCCTTGGATTTTTATTAAAGAAGACTAGGATCATCAAAGGAAGAGGCTAGCAAACAACCAATCATCCATCCATTCCAAGTAACCGCTGTCATTGCCACCCATCGTTGCCGCCATCGCCGGACACATTTTTATTTTGTTTTGAGTTTAAGTTTGTATTGTGAGTGAATGAAGAGAATTCAAAGGAACTTCAAGACAGTTGGTGGAGAGGATTTGAGATAAGTGTTTATCTTTGTGACTACATTTGGTTTTAATTTAGACTTCTTGCTTGTGTACATGCTTCTACTTTTAAACTTAAGTTTTTTATGATTTTTCCATGGATTCTGAGTAGCTTTCCTTATCTTTTTCCTTAAAATGATAATTGATTAAGTATTGAAAGGAATTTTTGTGAAGTGATAAACTTTACTGTTGGAAGAAATTGTGATGATTTTAAACCTTGTACTTCATTTACTTCTTAATTTAGCCTATTAAGATGTTAACACCTATTGTGAGAACATGTAAGATCCAAGATGGTATTATCTCAGTCAACAAATGGTAAGAATCATATTTGATTTCATGGATGAGAATGTATTTCATGGGGTTGAGTGCAAATAAATAGGAAAATAAACTTTGAAAGGTGTAGAATTAGAGGTTTTTAGAGTGACAGGCTATAACCCACAATTTGATTTATAGCTTTAGGTTTTGGTACGAGATGTTAGCCCTCAGGTGGAGGGAGAAGAGGGAACTCTAGAGTAATCAGGTGGAGGTAGTAGAGGGAACTCTAGAGTAATCAGGTGGAGGGAGAGGATGGAACTATAGAGTTAGAGCTAGTATATTCCCTACCTAATCGGTCTTCAAAAATATTCAAAATATAGATTAGCAAATATTTTTTATAGCATCTCTAGTAAGGGTAAAGAATATTATTGCTTCTATTTGGCACAACACAATTAAAGTACTTCCACAACAAAATTTCTATACTTGTTAGTGATTCATGATAAGGAAAAAGATATTTTATTTATATCGTCTTCATCTTGCAAGTATTTAGTTAAGTTAATTAGTTGCTTACTTTATTTTTAGTTATAAAAAATTTATAAAAAGAATCAGATTTTCCTTCTTATTATAACATTAAAGCAAACTTAAGTTTAGTTGTGATTTCTTCATGGATTCTGAGTAGTTTTCCTTATCTTTTTCCTTAAAATGATAATTGATTAAGTATTGAAAGGAATTTGTGTGAAGTGATAAACTTTACTGTTGGAAGAAATTGTGATGATTTTAAACCTTGTACTTCATTTACTTCTAGATTTGGCCTATTAAGATGTTAACACCTATTGTGAGAACATGTAAGATCCAAGATGATATTATCTCAATCAACAAATGGTAAGAATCATATTTGATTTCATGGATGAGAATGTATTTCATGGGGTTGAGTGCAAATAAATAGGAAAGTAAAATTTGAAAGGTGTAGAATTAGAGGTCTTTAGAGTGACAAGCTAAAACCCACAATTTGATTTGTAGCTTTAGGTTTTGGTACGAGATGTTAGCTCTCAGGTGGAGGGAGAATAGGGAACTCTAGAGTAATCAGGTGGAGGGAGTAGAGGGAACTCTAGAGTAATCAGGTGGAGGGAGTAGAGGGAACTCTAGAGTTAGAGCTAGTATCTTCCCTACCTATTCGGTCTTCAAAACTATTTAAAATATAGATTAGTCAATATTTTTTATAGCATCTCTAGTAAGGGTAAAGAATATTATTGCTTCTATTTGGCACAACACAATTAAAGTACTTCCACAACAAAATTTCTATACTTGTTAGTGTTCATGATAAGGAAAAAGATATTTTATTTATATCGCCTTCATCTTGCAAGTATTTAGTTAAGTTAATTAGTTGCTTACTTTATTTTCAGTTATAAGAAATTTACAAAAAGAATCAGATTTTCCTTCTTATTATAACATCTGGAGTTTATGTAAGAATATTTTGCTAAGTAAAATTTTGTTATCTAATTTCTCATATTTTGTAAGTTGCATATAGAATTTATCCTTGTGGTTTTGATATTCAGGGCTTAAATAAAAAGCCTTATATTGCTTGATAACGATATGTATACTTGCGTAGTATCCCATAATTAAAAATTATAAATTTATTCTTATTTACTTCATAGTGAAAAATTTACGTAGCTTTTGCATGGGATCAAGTTTTTGGCTTTGTTATAAAGTAAGAATCATTATTAAGGAAATTAAGCATATAATCACGTACATCACATTTAACATCTTTATAGAGCATACGACACCAAGTTTCTGGCNTGAGAATGTATTTCATGGGGTTGAGTGCAAATAAATAGGAAAATAAACTTTGAAAGGTGTAGAATTAGAGGTATTTAGAGTGACAGGCTAAAACCCACAATTTGATTTATAGCTCTAGGTTTTGGTACGAGATGTTAGCCCTCAGGTGGAGGGAGAAGAGGGAACTCTAGAGTAATCAGGTGGAGGTAGTAGAGGGAACTCTAGAGTAATCAGGTGGAGGGAGAGGATGGAACTATAGAGTTAGAGCTAGTATCTTCCCTACCTAATCGGTCTTCAAAACTATTCAAAATATAGATTAGCCAATATTTTTTATAGCATCTCTAGTAAGAGTAAAGAATATTATTGCTTCTATTTGGCACAACACAATTAAAGTACTTCCACAACAAAATTTCTATACTTGTTAGTGATTCATGATAAGGGAAAAGATATTTTATTTATATCGCCTTCATCTTGCAAGTATTTAGTTAAGTTAATTAGTTGCTTACTTTATTTTCAATTATAAAAAATTTACAAAAAGAATCAGATTTTCCTTCTTATTATAACATCTAGAGTTTATGTAAGAATATTTTGCTAAGTAAAATTTTGTTATCTAATTTCTCATATTTTGTAAGTTGCATATAGAATTTATCCCTGTGGTTTTGATATTCAGGGCTTAAATAAAAAGCCCTATATTGCTTGGTAACGATATGTATACTTGTGTAGTATCCCATAATTAAAAATTATAACTTTATTCTTATTTACTTCATAGTGAAAAATTTACATAGCTTTTGCTTGGGATCAAGTTTTTGGCTTTGTTATAAAGTAAGAATCATTATTAAGGAAATCAAGCATATAATCACGTACATCACATTTAACATCTTTATAGAGCATACAACACCAAGTTTCTGGTGTTGTTGTCGGGGATAATTACAAAAAAAATTTAAAAGAATTTATTAGAAACCAAAATATATACTTTATAAAGTCTTATTTAAACTTTAAGATTTATTATAGGAATATTGTAGTGTTGTTTTTATAAAAAGTTCTTGTTTGTGTGTTTTTATTTCTTTTTATATTTTATTTTTCTATTTTATGTGTTTTGTAGTAATGTATGTGTAGTTTTGGTTCCATATGACATGTGCCCTATGACTCTAAATTAGAAAGAACTATTAAAAAAAATTAAGAAATTAAAAATTATTGAAAAAATAAAAAAATTTCAAGAAATGAAAAATCAAAATAACCAAAACACTAAAGAGTTTAGACATTTAAGAGATTATGCAAACCCTACGTTGGATGAACTTCATTGTAGTATTTAAAAACCCGCTGTTGTGGCTAATTCATTTGAACTTAAACCCACTATTATCCAAATGATATCAAATAATCAGTTTTGAGGAGCACCAACTGAAGATCTAAATTTACATTTTGCCAATTTTCTAGAGTTGTGTGCTACAGTTAAATAAGATGGTGTATCAGATGATGTTATAAGACTTAGATTATTTTTTTTCTCACTGAAAGATAAGGCTAAGATATGGTTACATTCATTATTACATGGATCTATCGTAACTTGGGGTGATTTAACACAGAAATTCCTTAATAAATATTTTCCACCATAAGAAATTGTGAAGTTTAGAAAAGATATTGCATCTTTTTGAGGGGAATCTATTTATGAAGCATGAGAACGATTTAAAGAACTCTTAAGAAAGTGTCCACACCGTGTTATACCATATTGGTTTATAATTCAAACTTTTTACAATGGATTAGCTGAATCTCTTAAATCTGTTATCGATGTTGCTGTTGGTGGTTCATTGATGTCAAAACTATATCATGACGCTTATGCTTTAATTGAAGAGATGCCTACAAATAATTTTCAATGGCCTTCTGAAAGGGTAAATCTTAAGAAACTATCCAAAATTCATGAAACATGCTTTTGCAATGTTAAAAAATCAAGTTGTTGCACTTTCAAGGAAGTTAGACCAATTTGGAATGAATTTTTCTCAACCAATGGCAAAGATTGAAGAGAATTCATTAGACCAAATGGTAGATTCTCAAGTATCATTATAAACTTTGAATGTCATAAATAATAAGCAAAATAACCCATATTCAAACTATTAGAACCCAGATTGGAAGAACCATCCCAACTTTAATTGGAATAATACTTTGGGTGGTAATAAACAACAATGGGGAAACAAATAGGTGAACTTATTGGGAAACTAGAACAACAAAGGGAATAGTAATTATAGGCCTACTTATCCTCCAGATTTTAATAGTAATCCACAATTTAAGGAGAAAAAGTTGTCTATAGAAAAAATGATGTTACAAATGGGAAATCAGTTACAAAATCAAGGAGCTACAATAAGAAATATTGAGAATTAGTTGGGACAAATAACAAATTTATTAAATAATAGATCCCAAGGAATATTACTTGGTAATACTGAAGAAAATCCAAAAGATCAGAGTAAAAGCTGTTCAACTTAGAAGCGAGAGAGAATTGGAAGGTAAAGTTCAAAAAGAGACTGAAGTAGAAAGAAAAGAAATTGAATAACCTGAAGAGGACACTCCAAAAGGTTTACAGAGACCTATTTCTCCACTTAAAGTTCACTTGGAAAAAACACCACTTTCATTTCTTTAGAGGCTCCATCAACAAAAGTTGGATAAATAATTTTCAAAATTTATGGAAACTGTTAAGAAACATACAATTAATATTCCATTTGCTGAAGCCTCAGAGCAAATGACAAGCTATGTGAAGTTTATAAATGATATTCTTAATAGGAAAAGGAAGTTCGAAAATAATGAGACTATTGCACTTAGTTAGGAGTAATTCATAAAAAGTTTCATGAAAAGCTTAAAGATCCTCGTAGCTTCACAATTCTATGTGAAATAGGAGACAAATTTTATGGGAAAGCTTTAAGTGATTTAGGTGCAAGTATCAACTTTATGCCATTATCAATATTTAAAAGATTTGGATTAGGATAAATATCCCCTACTACAGTAACTCTGCAAGTAGCAGATTGTTCAATAACCTATCCTAAACGAGTTATAGAAGATCTCTTAGTGAAAGTGGATCAATTTATCTTTANACACCACTTTCATTTCTTTAGAGGCTCCATCAACAAAAGTTGGATAAATAATTTTCAAAATTTATGGAAACTTTTAAGAAGCATACAATTAATATTCCATTTGCTGAAGCCTCAGAACAAATGACAAGCTATGTGAAGTTTATAAATGATATTCTTAATAGGAAAAGGAAGTTCGAAGATAATGAGACTAATGCACTTAGTTAGGAGTAATTCATAAAAAGTTTCATGAAAAGCTTAAAGATCCTCGTAGCTTCACAATTCCATGTGAAATAGGAGACAAATTTTATGTGAAAGATTTAAGTGATTTAGGTGCAAGTATCAACTTTATGCCATTATCAATATTTAAAAGATTGGGATTAGGATAGATATCCCCTACTACAGTAACTCTGCAAGTAGCAGATTGTTCAATAACCTATCCTAAAGGAGTTATAGAAGATCTCTTAGTGAAAGTGGATCAATTTATCTTTCCTGTTGATTTTATTATGCTAGATATGGAGGAATATAAGGAGATACCTAACATTTTGGGGAGACCTTTCCTAGCTACAGGAAGAGCAATGATAGATGTGCGTAAGGAGAATTAATTACGTGCGTCAATCATCAGATAGTTACATTTAATATTTCTAAATCAATGAAATATCCTGTAAAAGGTAAAGATGATGAATGCTATAGAATGGATGTGATAAGATATCTAAGGGAATGTCATTTTAAAACAACTTATGAAGAGAAATTTGAAATTAAAGTGTTGGAACACGAGCAAGAAAAGGAATTAGATCAATATGAAGATTTTTATAAGGAAGATTCAAATTATGTTTGAGAAAGTCTTGAAGGTTTGGATACAGTAGAAAAAGATACATCTTTTTGTCCATCAATTAAAAAACCTCCCAAGGTTGAGTTGAAGTTACTTCCTGAACATTTGAAGTATGGCTTTTTAGGTGATTCCTCAACATCACTTATTATAATTTTCTCAAAGTTAACTTCAGAAGAAGAAATGAGTTTAATGAAAAGTTTGAAGAGTTACAAGAGAGTCTTTGGATGGATAATTGTTGATATAAAAGGAATCAATCCTTCAATTTGTATGCATAAAATTTAAATGGAAGAGAACTGCAAACCTAGGGTTGATCCTCAGAGGAGATTAAATCCTATTATGAAGGATGTTGTTAAGAAAGAAATTTTAAAGTGGTTAGATGCTCAAATTATCTACTCTATTTTAGATAGTGGATGTTTAGTCCAATTCACTATGTTCATAAGAAAGGAGGAGTTAATGTGAATATGAATGAAAATAATGATTTAATACCAAAAAGATAAGTAAAACGATCGTGAATATGCATTGATTATAGAAAATTAAATCACGCCACAAGGAAAGATCATTTTTCACTACCCTTTCTAGATCAATGCTGGATAAACTGGCTGGGCATAAATACTTTTATTTTTTGGATGGATATATTGGTTATCACCAAATACAAATAGCTCCTAAGGATCAAGATAAAATAACTTTTATGTGTCCTTAAGGTACATTTTCTTTTAGATGAATGCCCTTTGGTCTATGTAATGCACATGTTTTATTTCAAAGATGTATGATGGTTATTTTTTATGATTTAATTAAAAAAGGGATTGATTTTCTTATGAATTATTTTTCAGTGTTTGAAACTTCATTTGAATCATGTTTAGAACATTTATCAAAACTTCGTAAACACTGTGAAGAAATAAATTTGGTCCTTAGCTGGGAAAAATGCCAATTTATGGTAGCAAGAGGAATTATTTTGGGACATTAAATTTCAGCAAATGGTATAGAAGTAGACCATGCAAAAATTCAAGTGATCACTAATTTACCTTACCCAACAAGTGTGAAGGAAATTAGGAGTTTATTTAGGACATGCTGGATTCTATAGGTTGTGATTTATAGACTTTTCAAAAATTGCTAAGCCTCTATGACATTTACTTGAAAAAGATGTAATTTTTAATTTTGATAAAGAGTGTCTAACAGCTTTTGAACTATTAAAATAAAAATTAGTCATTGCACCAATTATTGTTTCATTAGATTGGGAAAATCCTTTTTAATTGATGTGTGATGAAGTGATTATGCTTTTGGTGTTGTTTTAGGACAAAAACATGATAATATTTTCAATGTTATCTACTATGCTTGTAGAACTCTTAATGAAGCTCAAATTAATTATATCACAACTGAGAAAGGGTTATTAGTTGAAGTATATGTTTTTGATAAATTTAGATCATACTTAATTGGAACTAAATGTATTGTGCATACTGATCATTCTGCTATCAAGTTTTTAATGAAAAAGAAGGATGCAAAACTAAGACTTATAAGATGGATTCTTCTTTTGCAAGAATTTGACTTTGTGATAGTAGATAGAAACGGAGCTAAGAATCAAACTGTTGATCATCTATTCATGCTTGAATTAGAAAAAA
>JXCR01053766.1:15214-29800 GCA_002079205.1 Phalaenopsis hybrid cultivar | reverse complement strand
TCCATCAATTCCAAGAAACTACTGCCACCGTCGTTGGCCAATTTTTTATTTTATTTTGAGTTTTATTTTGTATTGTGAGTGAAGGAAGAGAATTCAAAGTAACTTCAAGGCATTTGGTGGAGAGGATTTGAGATAAGTGTTTATCTTTGTGACTAAATTTGGTTTTAATTTAAACTTCTTGTTTGTGTGCATGATTTCTACTTTTAAACTCAAGTTTGGTTGCATTTTCTCCATGGATTCTGAGTAATTTTCTTTATTTTTTTTCTTAAAATGGTAAGTGATTAAGTATTGAAAGAAATTTGTGTGAAGTAATATACCTTAATGTTGGAAGAAGTTGTGATGATTTTAAACCTTGTACTTTATTTACTTCTTGATTTGGCCAATTAAGATGTTAATACATTTTGTGAGAACATGTAAGATCCGAGATGGTATTGTCTCAGTCGACAAATGCTAGGAATCACATTTGATTTCATGGATGAGAATGTAGTTCATGAGATTGAGTGCAAATAAATAGGGAAATAAACTTTGAAAGGTGTAAAATTAGAGGACTTTAGAGTCCCTCAATTTGATTTATAGTTTTAGGTTTTGATACGAGATGTTAGCCCCCAGGTAGAGGGAGAAGAGGGAACTCTAGAGTGAGAGCTAGTATCTTCCCTACCTAACTGGTCTTCAAAATCATTCAAACTAAAGCAATGTTCTTTATAGCATCTCTAGTAAGGGTAAATAATATTATTGCTCCTATTTGGCACAACCAATGTTCTTTATAGCATCTCTAGTAAGGGTAAAGAATATTATTGCTCTTATTTGGCACAACATAATTAGAATACTTCCACAACATAATTTTTATACTTGTTACTGATTCATGACAAGGAAAGATATATTTTATTTATATCGCCTTCAACTTACAAGTATTTAGTTAAGTTAATTAGTTGCTTACTTTATTTTTAATTATCAAAAAATTATAAAAAAAATCAAATCNAAAGGATCGAATTCGGAGATAAAATTAAGAATGCACAAAAATGAATTGAGGCGCCTAAGTGCCCAAGCTCGGTGCTTATGCGCCAGCTATAAAGAGGGAGCAGCGCCTAAGCACCAGGTATCCCGCGCTTAAGTGCCAGAAGTAGTTATTTGATGATTCATTGAATTTGACCGAATTTTTGAAGAGGTGTTTGAAGCAACCCTTGGTAAAAATGTGTGAAATAGTTTATGGACATGAAAATTCATTCAATTGGCTTTCGAAAGGAGACAGCTTCTAGAAGATTCATTAAATGAAGACAAATTTTGAAGAGACACCAAGACACCCCTTTGATTTTTTTTAAAGAAGACTTAGATCATCAAAGGATGAGGCCCCACAAAGAACAACAACTGCAGAGGAATCCTGTTGGAAGGCAGCAAGGCTGTGTTTTGCTGGGTGGTAGGCGGCTGATGGGGAAAGTCGGATGGCTGTTAGAAAGAGACGTATGGCTGCTGGGAAGAACCAAATGTTGCACTAGAAGATAGATCCAGCGATTATAGAAATTGTATCATCAAAGGATGAGGTAACAATGATTTGTTGCNCAGAGGAATCCTGCTGGAAGGCAGCAAGGCTGCGTTTTGCTGGGTGGTAGGCGGCTGATGGGGAAAGTCGGATGGCTGCTGGAAAGAGACGTATGGCTACTGGGAAGAACCGAATGGTGCACTAGAACATAGATCCAGCGATTATAGAAATTGTATCATCAAAGGATGAGGTAACAATGATTTGTTGTTTGGTACAACTGAACACAATCATCCATTATATGTCACAGTAAAAATTAATGACACTTCATTCAATTGGCTTTTGAAAGGAGACAACTTCTAGAATATTCATTAAATGAAGACACATTTTGAAGAGACACCAAGACACCCTTTGGATTTTTATTAAAGAAAACTTAGATCATCAATGGATGAGGCCAGCCAACAACCAATAATCCATCAATTCCAAGAAACTACTGCCACCGTCGTTGGCCAANGCTTTTGAAAGGAGACAACTTCTAGAATATTCATTAAATGAAGACACATTTTGAAGAGACACCAAGACACCCCTTGGATTTTTATTAAAGAAAACTTAGATCATCAATGGATGAGGCCAACCAACAACCAATAATCCATCAATTCCAAGAAACTACTGCCACCGTCGTTGGCCACTTTTTTATTTTATTTTGAGTTTTATTTTGTATTGTGAGTGAAGGAAGAGAATTCAAAGTAACTTCAAGGAATTTGGTGGAGAGGATTTGAGATAAGTGTTTATCTTTGTGACTAAATTTGGTTTTAATTTAAACTTCTTGTTTGTGCGCATGATTTCTACTTTTAAACTCAAGTTTGGTTGCATTTTCTCCATGGATTCTGAGTAATTTTCTTTATTTTTTTTCTTAAAATGATAAGTGATTAAGTATTGAAAGAAATTTGTGTGAAGTAGTATACTTTAATGTTGGAAGAAGTTGTGATGATTTTAAACCTTGTACTTCATTTACTTCTTGATTTGGCCAATTAAGATGTTAATATATTTTGTGAGAACATGTAAGATCCGAGATGATATTGTCTCAGCCTACAAATGCTAGGAATCACATTTGATTTCATGGATGAGAATGTAGTTCATGAGATTGAGTGCAAATAAACAGGGAAATAAACTTTGAAGGGTGTAGAATTAGAGGACTTTAGAGTCCCTCAATTTGATTTATAGTTTTAGGTTTTGATACGAGATGTTAGCCCCCAGGTAGAGGGAGAAGAGGGAACTCTAGAGTGAGAGCTAGTATCTTCCTTACCTAACTGGTCTTCAAAATCATTCAAACTAAAGATTAGTCAATGTTCTTTATAGCATCTCTAGTAAGGGTAAATAATATTATTGCTCCTATTTGGCACAACCAATGTTCTTTATAGCATCTCTAGTAAGGGTAAAGAATATTATTGCTCTTATTTGGCACAACATAATTAGAATACTTCCACAACATAATTTTTATACTTGTTACTGATTCATGACAAGGAAAAATATATTTTATTTATATCGCCTTCAACTTACAAGTATTTAGGTAAGTTAATTAGTTGCTTACTTTATTTTTAATTATCAAAAAATTATAAAAAAAAACAAATTTTCGTTCTTATTATAGCATCTAGAGTTTATATAAGAATATTTTATAACTATCAGAATAAGTAAAATTTTGTTATTTAATTTCTCCTATTTTATAAGTTACATATAGTATTTATCCTTGTGAGTTTGATATTGGGGGCTTAATCAAAAAATCCTATATTACTTGATAACGATACGTATACTTACATAATATCCCTTAATTAAAAATTATAACTTTATTCTTATTTGCTTCATAGTAAAAAATTTACTTAGTCTTTGCTTGGGATCATGTTTTTGGCTTTGTTGCAACTTAAGAATCNTACTTACATAATATCCCTTAATTAAAAATTATAACTTTATTCTTATTTGCTTCATAGTAAAAAATTTACTTACTCTTTGCTTGGGATCATATTTTTGGCTTTGTTGCAACTTAAGAATTATCATTAAGATAACTAAGCATATAATCACATACATCACATTTAATATCTATATAGAACAATAGGATCAACCACCACCTCTATTTTCTCAAAGATTAAAGCAGAAAAATAAAGATAATGAATTTTCTAATTTTTTGGAAATATTGAGGAAATTGACAATAAACATTCTATTTGTTGAAGCCCTGGAGCAAATGTCAAGCTATATGAAGTTTATGAAGGATATACTTAATAATAAAAAGAAGTTTGTGGATAATGAGATTGTTGCACTCAGTGAAGAGTGTAATGCTATAATTTAGAAAAATGTTCCTGAAAAAATTAAAGATCCTGGTAGTTTTATTTTTTGCGTTATTTNCACTCAGTGAAGAGTGTAATGCTATAATTTAGAAAAATGTTCCTGAAAAAATTAAAGATCCTGGTAGTTTTACTATTTTTTGCATTATTGACAAAAGATTTTTTGGAAAAGTTTTTTATGATTTGTAAGCCAGTATTAATCTTATGCCTTTATCAATTTTCAGAAGGTTAAGTTTAGGAGACATTTCACCTATAATTGTAACTCTTTAGTATAATTGTAACTCTTTAGTATTAAGGTTGATAAATTTATCTTTCCTGTGAATTTATTGTATTAGATATGAAAGAAGATAAAGAAATTACTATCATTTTAGGAAGTTCATTTCTTGTCACTGGAAGATCTTTGATAGATGTGCAGAAAGGAGAACTAATAACGAGAGTTAGTGATCAAGAGGTTACGTTTAATATTGCAAAATCAATGAGTTACCTTCAAAAGAAAGTGATATTGAATGCTTCAAAATGGATATTAATGACTATTTAAGCCATGAATATTTCATGAAGACATTTGAAAAGAAATCTGAAAAGAATATTTGGAGTATGAGGATGAGGATAAAATTCAAGATGAATCTATGGAAGTGAGTAATGAAGAATTGGATTATTTTCAGGAGCAATTTGAAATGTTAGACCCTACAGATAATAATAAAAATTTTGTTATATCTATTGAGAAACCTTTTGAACTATAAATGAAAACACTCCCTATTTAATATAAAGAATTAAATAGGGTTTATATTAAGTTGGGTTCAGAGCAAANATGATTTGTAAGCCAGTATTAATCTTATGCCTTTATCAATTTTCAGAAGGTTAAGTTTAGGAGACATTTCACATATAATTGTAACTCTTTAGTTAGTTGATCGTTCAATTACCTATCCTAAAGGAGTTATAGAAGATGTTTTGGTAAAGGTTGATAAATTTATCTTTCCTGTGAATTTATTGTATTAGATATGAAAGAAGATAAAGAAATTACTATCATTTTAGGAAGTTCATTTCTTGTCACTGGAAGAGCTTTGATAGATGTGCAGAAAGGATAACTAATAACGAGAGTTAGTGATCAAGAGGTTACGTTTAATATTGCAAAATCAATGAGTTACCTTCAAAAGAAATTGATATTGAATGCTTCAAAATGGATATTAATGACTATTTAAGCCATGAATATTTCCTGAAGACATTTGAAAAGAAATCTGAAAAGAATATTTGGAGTATGAGGATGAGGATAAAATTCAAGATGAATCTATGGAAGTGAGTAATGAAGAATTGGATTATTTTAAGGAGCAATTTGAAATGTTAGACCCTACAGATAATAATAAAAATTTGATTATATCTATTGAGAAACCTTTTGAACTATAAATGAAAACACTTCCTACACATTTAAAGTATACATTTTAGGATATTTATCCACATTACCTGTGATTGTATCATCAGAATTAACTGATATGCAAGAACAAAAGCTGTTAGAAACTTTAAGAAGATATAAAAAAGCCTTTGGATGGACATTAGTTGATATTAAAGGAATCGGTCCTTCAATTTGTATGCACATAATTTTATTGAAAGAACATCAAGAACCAAGAGCTGATCCTCAAAGGAGATTGAATCCTATGATGAAAGAAGTTGTCATGAAAGAGATTTAAAAATGGTTAGATGCGGAAATAATATATCATATTTCAGACAGTGCTTGGTCTACTTCACTGTGTTCCAAAGAAAGGAGGTGTGACTGTCGGTACTATTTTAGGTTAGTGGGGAGTTGCCCATAAGAAGTTGTCGATCACCGGAATCGAAATCTTGTAGCCCGCTTCGGAAGGACGTTTTAATTTACATATATATTTAATTTTAGAAAAATATGAAATCAAACTGACCCCATATTTTTCATAGTTTAAATGAAAAAGTGTTGTACCTCAAATCATGTATCTATCTCGAAGGAAAAACACAAGACTTGAGGATGAGGCTTGATCAAATAAATTAAGGAATATATGACATCCGTTTGGTCTGCGAAACTATTTTATTTACCGATAAGTTCCCCTATTTAATATAAAGAATTAAATAGGGTTTATATTAAGCTGGGTTCAGAGCAAGNAATAGGGACCCTATGAAGAATTTCAACATGAATTGGATGCCCATTAAGGCAATCAATTGGGTGATGTTTGAGTTTTCAACATGAATTGAATGCCAATTTGGAGGTTAAGGCAATCAATTGGGTGAAATTTGTGGAATTATCAATTGGGGCTAAGTTTGGGAATTTTGGATTTAGGCCAAAATCAAATGGATTTGAGGCTTCACCAATGCAAATGGGCTAAAGAATTTTGGATTTAGGCCAAAATCAAATGGATTTGAGGCTTCACCAAGGTCAATTGATGGTTTATTTTGATGTATAAGAATGTTATAAAGCTTTTTGAACATTAATTGGGGCCAATTGACTAGACTATGGGTTAAATTTGGTAAGATTATGTCATATGGTCAAAATTGGGGTTTTGATCTAAATCAAGATTGGGCTCAAATCATGGGCCAATTAACTTGGATTTGATTTATTTTGGCCATATCAAAATTTAATTTAATTTAGGATTGGAAGTGGGGTCCATAGAGATCAAATTGATGGACATTTGAATTGGATTTGGGAAATTTGGGCCCTTAAAGGCAAATTTGGGGGTTTTGGTTAAAGATGGTCAAATTGGCCAAACTGGGTCATGTGGTAGTTGGAGAAAATGAAATTGGAAATATTTGGGATTTATTAAGATTTTTTTGAGAATTTTTGAAATTTTTAGAATTTTGGGCTATGAAGGGGTATTTTGGTAATTTGGGGGTGTTTGGGGGCAAAAGGCCAAGATGGGTATTTTTGNAGTTAATTACATCTTAGATAACTGAAGTTACCTAAGAATACTCTTGATAAAAATCAAGAAAAATTATCTTCAGAGTTCAAATGGTAAGGACATCTCAAAGATATTGCACTAAGAAGTGTGAAAGGGAATTGGTTCAAATTTGGAACATTTTATTTTGGAGTCCAAAGGAGGAAATACTAGAGGATGCCACGTGGTTCAAATTTGAAACATTTTGTTTTGGAGTCCAAAGGAGGAAATACTAGAGGATGTCACAGATCCGAAGGAGAACTTCGGTGATTTCCTGAGTCCAAAGGAGGAAACACTAGAGGATGTCACGAATTCGAAGGAGAACTTCGGTGACTTCCTAAGCTCNAATAGGGACCCTATGAAGAATTTCAACATGAATTGGATGCCCATTAAGGCAATCAATTGGGTGATGTTTGGGGACTTAGCCAATTTGGGGCTAAATTTGGGAATTTTGGATTTAGGCCAAAATCAAATGGATTTGAGGCTTCACCAAGGTCAATTGATGGTTGATTTTGATGTATAAGAATGTTATAAAGATTTTTGAACATTAATTGGGGCCAATTGACTAGACTATGGGTTAAATTTGGTAAGATTAGGTCATATGGTCAAAATTGGGGTTTTGATCTAAATCAAGATTGGGCTCAAATCATGAGCCAATTAACTTGGATTTGATTTATTTTGGCCATATCAAAATTTAATTTAATTTAGGATTGGAAGTGGGGTCAATTGAGATCAAATTGATGGACATTTGAGTTGAATTTGGAGAAATTTGGGCCCTTAAAGGCAAATTTGGGGGTTTTGGTTAAAGATGGTCAAATTGGCCAAATTGGGTCATGTGGTAGTTGAAGAATATGAAATTGGAAATATTTGGGATTTATTAAGATTTTCTGGGAATTTTTGAAATTTTTAGAATTTTGGGCTATGGAGGGGTATTTTGGTAATTTGGGGGTGTTTGGGGGCAAAAGGCCAAGATGGGTATTTTTTATTTGATTGGGTAACTAATCACCCTAAATGAGTCATGGACCAAAGGAAATCCTATTTTGGGTCCTCTATGTACTGGCTTTAGTCAACCCATAGCCCTAGGGCTGGTAGGTTTAGGGGACCATCTACATGAGTATCCCAAAAAGATCAAGAGACCTAGGCTAGAAATTTGAGTTTAGGGTTGTGATTGATTGTGAATGTAGATGAGTTTAGTGAGTGTCTTAGCTCCAGACCAACACCCAGGGTCAACCCTAAGGTCCAGCAGTCTTAAGGGCGACTCATCTTGAGTTTCCCTCATAGTGACCCCACCTACTAAGTGCTAGAGGTTAGGATCAATATGTGAAACTTCAAGTTGAGTAAAGAAGAAGGTAGAATTTCTAATGGTGAGTGTTCCATATCTAGTTTTCTAAGAATAGTCATTTGGAAAGTTCTATGGCTACACCTTAGGCTACTAAAGAGAAAAAACTAATCATTAACCAAAAGTGAGGTCAACAGTGACTGTAGTGACAAAAAATAAATAATGAATTAATACTAATAAGACAAGTCACTGGATGAAGAATCTACATAGACTATCGAAAATTAAATTTTGTCACTAGAAAAGACCACTTTTCTTTACCCTTTCTGAATCAGATGTTGGATAGACTGGTTGGGCGCATATATTTTTTTCTTTTTAGATGGATATACAGGCTATCATCAAATACTAGTTGCTCCAGAGGATAAAGAGAAAACAATGTCTGCTAATCCTTATGAAACTTTTGCTTTTTGGCGAATGCCCTTTGGATTATGTAACACACATACAACATTTCAAAGATATATGATATCAATTTTTAGTGATTTAATTGGAAAATGGATCAAAGTCTTTATAGACAATTTTTCTGTGTTTGGAACTTTATTTGAAACATGTCTAAATCAATTAAAGAAAGTTCTAGAACAATGTGAAGGGATGAATCTAGTGTTAAATTAGGAAAAATGTCAATTCATGGTTGTAGGAGGAATTTTACTTGAGCATAAAATTTCAGAAAATGACATGAAAGTAGATCCAGTAAAAATAAATGTTATATCTAACCTGCCACCACCTACTACTCTAAAAAGAGTTAGGATTTTCTTAGGTCATGTTGGATTTTACAGGCAATATATTGAAGATTTTCAAAAATTACAAAGCATTTAAGCCAACTTCTAGAAAAAGATACAAAATTTGATTTCAATCAAGAGTGCTTAAAAGCCTTTTAAACATTGAAGGAAAATTGATCACTGTTCCTATAGATATTTCACTTGATTGGGAGAAACCTTTTAAACTCATGTGTAATGCAATTGGAGCTATTTTAGAGCAAAGATATGAGAAGAATTTTAAAGTTATATACTATGCTAGTAAGACTTTTAATGATACTCAAATTAATTACACCTCTACTAAAAGAGAGTTATTAGCCATTGTTTATGCTTTTGATAAGTTTAAGCCATATCTAATTGGAGCTAAATGAGTTGTGCATTCTTACCACTTAGATATCTGATGCAAAAGAAGGATGCGAAACCAAGATTAATTAGATGAACACTTCTGATGCAAGAATTTGATTTTATGATGGTTGATAGGAAAGAAACTTATAATTAAATTACTGATCATCTATCTCGATTGGAACATGAAGAAACATTTGATTTGGAAAAAAAATTAATGAAACTTTTCCTTATGAACAACTTTATGTTGTTAAAGGATGAGAAATATTATTGTATGCTGATATTGCGAACTATATTGTTTGTGGTATTTTACCATATGAGCTGATAAAACAACAAGAAAAGAAATTCATTTACAATACAAAATTTTACTTTTGGGATGACCCATATTTGTACAAACAATGCAAAGAATTAGTTATGTGAAGATGTGTGCCTTATAAATAAATTCAAGAAATTATCCAAAAACTTCATGATTATGAATTTGGAGGTCATTTTGGGAATGATAGAACTATTCATAAAATTTTACATTTCATGATGATTTTTTAATCAAATGTGTGTCATTACTTCATCTCTGTAAAGTTGCTTCTAACGAATCATCTGAGCGAAGTAACAAAGTAAAGAGTTGTGTTAAATTTTTGCATTTAACAAACGAAGGCAATAGATATTTGTGCTCTTATAACAAACGAAGGCAATAGATTCAAAAAGTGGGACTTTTGAAGAGAATTTGGGAGGAAATTTTGAATTCTTTTTGAAAGGAGGCAACCCCTAATTAAAGAGAGAGAGAGTGACGAGAGAGAGTTTTGAGAGAGGAGAGTGGTGTGAGAGAGAAGAAAAGTGGAGGCGTGAGATAGAGTGAAGGACTTGGAGATTTTTTTCTGAGGTTGTAAGAGGAGAGAGAAAGTGCAAGATTTTTCATTCATTGCATTTCTAAGAGAGAATTGAGAGTGCATGTAAAGAGGGAAAGTGCTTAAAAAGAACTTCTATGGATGTACTCCTCCTTTTCATCTAAATAGTTCACAAAAGATCCATAGGTCATCTGAAGCCCTTCATCTGCCTCCTTGCAAACCTTGGTGGGACTGAATTGGTGATCAGACTTCCGCTCATTACATTGAAGCTTATCCCTTGTTTTTGCTCCACAGCTGTTGCGTTTATGGATGGATCAACACCAAGACCTGACAAAAAGGAGTTAACATTTAGGATCTCAGTAGCTGGTGGGGTTGCATAAAAAGATATTATAAAATGAAAAATTCAGATGTTAAAACAGAGCCAAGAACTCCATACCAACAACTTAATACCCTTTCGATTACATGAAAGAACTTTGACCTCACCAAATTCTCCTATCCCATGACCGACATAGGAAGTCCTACGCCTTCTAGTGATCCAAGTGATATGATAGTACCAATTGTCTCTTGAATCACCCCAATAACGGAAGAAAGCTACGCCTCATAAACAAGAAGAATGGGCATATGAGCAAAAGCATACATCTTAATAACAAGGGTTGAAAGTTCTGCAAGAGGATCGACCGGTCGTCCATCAGATTTTTTTCTGAACATCCTCTCACTAAGACCCGAGAAGTGAATCAGAGGATCCCATTTGGTCCTACAAGTCAGGTGTTTTCCTCTTTTTCACCACTCTCTTCTTATACATCTCTCTTTTAAGCTTTTGTTTCATCAATTTGTTCTTCTTTTCCTTCTTCCNGTCATGACAAACGACAACCTCGGAATCCTAAGACGAGTTAGGGCTTATATTGTATAGCAGAGCTATACAAAATGCCTAAAGATAAGGTGATGATTTACGTTGCATAAGCAAGTAACCTCGAAGTCCTATGGCTTTGTTGTTTAATTCTAATGAATGAAGATTGGTTTAGCTGGGAAAAATAGGGTTTTGCTGTTGAAGATGGTCGTGCTGCCCACCATGCTAGCTCCAAGCTCCTTGCCTCAACGAGTTTGAGTTTTCTAGTGTGTCAAGTTATAATGTCAAATCAAGTGGCCCTATGGTTGAAGTTCTTTAAATTTTATGAGGGCATATTAAAGTTGATTAAAGCGACACCGGTTAGGATTCTACGGTTCCCTCATTTTGGCACCACTATTTTCTATTGGATTCACTTAGTCTAAATGAACTTACTAAACTCAACTTAATGAGTTCCATAATTTCATTTAGATCGTGGGAAGCCTCGTTAGCAACCGTAGGTTACCTCCTCTGAGAAATTCCCGATCATCCGATAGAGACATCTTAGTTTAATTGCAATTGTATTTTTTGTGTGATGTTTGTGATTAATTTTTGAGTTGTTTTATAATTCTGAATGTTGTGGGGGTGGATTTTATCTTGGTTGATTTTAATTTTGATTTTGGTTTTGGTTTTATGGCTATCCTGATAGTTTTAGTTTTCATGTAGGGTGGCGTCGTTGTTTAGCATGCAAATTTGCAGGTATAAAAGTATAGTATGAAAGTACAAGAAAGACAACGCTGAAAACTGTAAAAGCGTACTTGACGAGTCTTCTCGTTCCATCACCTGGAACTTAAAATGCATGTTTAGGCATTTTATGTATAACAGGGAAGTAAAATCTTGATGACCTATCTAACCCTAGGTCATATCTTGGTGCGTCCTTAAGAGTTTAGTTAAGGATGATTTTGTTAAGCAGATCTAGAGAAAGAAGCAGGTTCGTGCGACTCTCTCGCTGCCTGGTGGAAAATCCCGAGTTCTTTTAAAATTATTATGTTGTTTAATAATTCATCCTATAAAACACCCTAATGCTTAATGAACATTGATGTCTCAATTATCCCTAATAATAGGTATCAACTTGTGATTCAATTTAAGAATTATGTGGGTGAAGACCCTTAAAGAGGCAAGTTAGTGTTGTCGGAACACTTAGCCAAATTCTAATTGGGCTTGTAGTGTTTGAANAAATGCATGTTTAGGCATTTTATGTATAACAGGGAAGTAAAATCTTGATGACCTATCTAACCCTAGGTCATACCTTGGTGGGTCCTTAAGAGTTTAGTTAAGGATGATTTTGTTAAGCAGATCTAGAGAAAGAAGCAGGTTTGTGCGACTCTCTCGCTGCCTGGTGGAAAATCCCGAGTTCTTTTAAAATTATTATGTTGCTTAATAATTCATCCTATAAAACACCCTAATGCTTAATGAATATTGATGTTTCAATTATCCCTAATAATAGGTTAATTATCACTTGTGATTCAATTTAAGAATTATGTGAGTGAAGACCCTTAAAGAGGAAAGTTAGTGTTGTCGGAACACTTAGCCAAATTCTAATTAGGCTTGTAGTGTTTGACAGATGTTTTAATTTGCAATGATGTTTACTTTTCTAATCCTTATTTAAATGAAAATTTAGCCTAAGTCACTACTAAGCCCTTAAGACCTAGGTGAGTGTCTTAGTTAGTTTTGAAAATATTGGGCTTGTAGTGTTTGAAAGATGTTCTAATTTTCAATTATTTACTTTTCTAATCCTCATTTAAATGAAACTTGATTTAGCCTAAGTCACTACTAAGCCCTTAGATCTTAGTGAGTGTCTTAATTAGTTTTGAAAAGGTTAAGCTTTAGGTGGTCATGATTCATGATTTGAATTTTATTTTCAAAATCAAAATAAGGGTATTAAATTGATTAATTATTGACTTCAAAAATCATACCAAGTCCTAGGTTCATTTTATTTTAATAAACTTCCAAATTTTAATAATCTAAAAATTTATTAACTTACCTAGATTCATTTTTAATAAACTTCCAAATTTTAATAATTTAGAAATTTATTAATCTTAATTAAGAAAGTGCAATTAGTTTCTACCAATTAACTAATAAACTTCCAAATTTTAATAATTTAGAAATTTATTAACTTAATTAAGAAAGTGAGATTGATTTCTACCAATTAACCCCTTATGTTTCAAACATAAAATAAATTGATTAAGATCATAGGTTNAAATAGGGGTATTAAATTGATTAATTATTGACTTCAAAAGTCATACCCCTAAGTCCTAGATTTATTTTTTAATAAACTTCCAAATTTTAATAATTTAGAAATTTATTAATCTTAATTAAGAAAGTGCAATTAGTTTCTACCAATTAACTAATAAACTTCCAAATTTTAATAATTTAGAAATTTATTAACTTAATTAAGAAAGTGAGATTGATTTATACCAATTAACCCCTTATGTTTCAAACATCAAATAAATTGATTAAGATCATAGGTTACCCATTTCCTTTACCCCCTTTGTATTTCAAGCATCAAATAAATTGATTAAGATCAGAGGTTACCCATTTTCCCTCAACCCCTTTGGGTTTCAAACATCAAATAAATTGATTAAGATTAGAGGTTACCCATTTTCCCTCCTTGTGAATTAAGCCTAACATGTTTAATTAAGGCAAGGTTTCCAAAATTACACATTTGCCCCTAAGGCTCTAACACTTCATAATTACAATTAACCCCTTGTGTTTCAAAAATCCAAATAAACTGATTAAGATCAGAGGTTGCCCATTTTCCTCCTTGAATTAAGCCTAAATGTTAATTAAGATAAAATTTCCAAAATTACACATTTGCCCCTAAGGCTCTATCACTTCATAATTTGTCAAATTCAATTCAAATGACTTTAGAATTTTTATCCTACCTCATTCATGGGTCAATTAAGACACCAGCAGAGAAAATGTGATTTTTTAAAATTTAATTTAATTTATATAATTATTTTCATGCAAAAATAGGATTTTTTAAAAGAAAATTCCTAACTTGACCAAGGTAAATCCTAATCTCTTGAAATTTTTACTGGAGGTAAGGTTAGACCAGAGNAAAGAAAATTCCTAACTTGACCAAGGTAAATCCTAATCTCTTGAAATTTTTACTGGAGGTAACGTTAGACCATAGAGGCCTTTGGACCAAATTTCATGATTTTTTGAATTTTATTTGAATTTTAAGAATTATTTTAAGTTTTGTGGTATTTATTAAATATAAAATATTTTAAATGGAGAAAATTAAGTTTTGTATTTTTGAAAAGTCTCCCTGGGATCAGAGAACTCAGAGTAGAAGATTTTACATTTTTTTGATGTTTGGACTAGTCACTAAGTCGAACTAATGGCTGTATTGGAGTTAATTTGGTGACTTTAGGGTGGTTAGGTCACATTTAGTGCATGGGTTCAATGTAGGTTAAAGTGATCAAATCTTAGGTTTGGGCTAGGTTAGCCATGTCAAATGACCTAATTTATTGTGCATTTGGTGTAGATGATCATAAGGAACAACTTTGGTGAAGGATGGAAGTGGTTTTGAGCTTGATTGAAGGGTCAATTTGGGGGAATTTTGAATCTTAGTCAATTTGGTCATGTTGGGCTAGGCTTAGGTCTAGCTTGGGTTAGCCTTGGGCTAAGTCCAAATTGATTGTTGTAAATGGTTAATAGGGACCCTATGAAGAATTTCAACATGAATTGGATGCCCATTAAGGCAATCAATTGGGTGATGTTTGGG
>JXCR01053766.1:0-15200 GCA_002079205.1 Phalaenopsis hybrid cultivar | reverse complement strand
ATTTGAGTTTAGGGTTGTGAGTGATTGTGAGTGTAGATGAGTTTAGTGAGTGCCTTAGCTCCAGACCAACACCCAGGGTCAACCCTAAGGTCCAGCAGTCTTAAGGGCGACTCATCTTGAGTTTCCCTCACAGTGACCCCACCTACTAAGTGCTAGAGGTTAGGATCAATATGTGAAACTTCAAGTTGAGTAAAGAAGATGGTAGAATTTCTAATGGTGAGTGTTCCATATCTAGTTTTCTAAGAATAATCATTAGGAAAGTCCTATGGCTACACCTTAGGCTACTAAAGAGGAAAAACTAAACATCAACCAAAAGTGAGGTCAACAGTGACTGTAGTGACAAAAAATAAATAATGAATTAATACTAATAAGACAAGTCACTGGATGAAGAATCTACATAGACTATCGAAAATTAAATTTTGTCACTAGAAAAGACCACTTTTCTTTACCCTTTCTGAATCAGATGTTGGATAGACTGATTGGGCGCATATATGTTTTCTTTTTAGATGGATATACAGGCTATCATCAAATCCTAGTTTCTCCAGAGGATGAAGAGAAAACAATGACTACTAATCCTTATGAAAGTTTTGTTTTTTGGCGAATGCCCTTTGGATTATGTAACACACATACAACATTTCAAAGATGTATGATATCAATTTTCAGTTATTTAATTGGAAAATGGATCAAAGTCTTTATAGACAATTTTTATGTGTTTGGAACTTTATTTGAAACATGTCTAAATCAATTAGAGAAAGTTCTAGAACAATGTGAAGAGATAAATCTAGTGTTAAATTAGGAAAAATGTCAATTCATGGTTGCAGGAGGAATTTTACTTGAGCATAAAATTTCAGAAAATAACATGAAAGTAGATCCAGTAAAAATAAAGGTTATATCTAACCTGCCACCACCTACTACTCTAAAAGGAGTTAGGATTTTTTTAGGTCATGTTGCATTTTACAGGCAATATATTGAAGATTTTCAAAAATTACAAAGCATTTAAGCCAACTTCTAGAAAAAGATACAAAATTTGATTTCAATCAAGAGTGCTTAAAAGCCTTTTAAACATTGAAGGAAAATTGATCACTGTTCCTATAATTATTTCACTTGATTGGGAGAAACCTTTTAAACTCACGTGTAATGCAATTGATTATGCAATTGGAGCTATTTTAGAGCAAAGATATGAGAAGAATTTTAAAGTTATATACTATGCTAGTAAGACTTTTAATGATACTCAAATTAATTACACCTCTACTAAAAGAGAGTTATTAGCCATTGTTTATGCTTTTGATAAGTTTAAGCCATATCTAATTGGAGCTAAATGAGTTGTGCATTCTTACCACTTAGATATCTGATGCAAAAGAAGGATGTGAAACCAAGATTAATTAGATGAACACTTCTGATGCAAGAATTTGATTTTATGATGGTCGATAGGAAAGAAACTTATAATTAAATTACTGATCATCTATCTCGATTGGAACAGGAAGAAACATTTGATTTGGAAAAGAAATTAATGAAACTTTTCCTGATGAACAACTTTATGTTGTTAAAGGATGGGAAATATTATTGTATGCTGATATTGCGAACTATATTGTTTGTGGTATTTTACCATATGAGCTGATATAACAACAAGAAAAGAAATTCATTTACAATACAAAATTTTACTTTTGGGATGACTCATATTTGTACAAACAATGCAAAGATTTAGTTATGTGAAGATGTGTGCCTTATAAATAAATTCAAGAAATTATCCAAAAACTTCATGATTATGAATTTGGAGGTCATTTTGGGAATGATAGAACTATTCATAAAATTTTACATTTCATGATGATTTTTTAATCAAATGTGTGTCATTACTTCATCTCTGTAAAGTTGCTTCTAACGAATCATCTGAGCGAAGTAACAAAGTAAAGAGCTGTGTTAAATTTTTGAATTTAACAAACGAAGGCAGTAGATATTTGTGCTCTTATAATACATAATGCCCAGAGTATAACAAGGAGTGCTACAACTAGTGGTTTGGGATACCCTGCCCTGATTTTCAGAAGTAGAGTTTAATAGAAATGAAGAACAGCTGCATCCACATAAACCAATTGGGAAACACACAGTACAAAGATTTGAATCATTTGTTGGATCCAAGAGTGGAGGTAGTGATAGACCCTCAACATCTGCTACAGGGTCATCTACTTCCATCTCTACTTCACTTGAGAACAATATGGATCAGCTTATGATCCAACAAATAGATATTTAAATATGCAAAATATGATTGGAGGGTTAGAAGCAAGGAATGCATATAATGATGAATATAAGCAGAGGAGAGTTCAATATGATATAGCATATCAGGGGGCTAGGATTAGATATCTTAGGGGTGATTATAATGTGGAATTTCCAACTTGCCCCAGCTTTACTCCTTATGTGCCAGATTATGTTGAAGAAGAAGAAGAAGAAGAAGAAGAGGATGATGATGATGATGATTATGAAGAAGAAGAAGATGATGACTGATGTTTTAGGAGTTTGTTATATTAATTGTTTGATTATTTGTTTTCTTTTAAAAATGTTGTAATAGGAACTTTCATTTAATGTTGTACTGTGGACTTAATTGTAATAATAATTGTAGATTTTTATATTTCTATATTTTTAATTATTTTCAGTTTCTATTTATGTTTTTAATTCTTAGCAAATCCTTTGAAATATATTGTGTTTCATTTAATGCTTTCAAACCCGTATTTTTAAAATTAGCACTTGCAGTATACTAGAGCCCACTTTCATATTCTGAAATCCTCTACAGGTTAGATTTATTTTTATACATCTACTTTTTTCTTTCACCTACAAATTTTTTGTACTTAATATTTTTAATTACTTAATAAATTAAGTTTAGGGGAAAGAAAAAAATTTCTTTTAAAAAAGAAGTAAACTAAATTTTATTTACCTCAATTAACTATTTTTTAAAATTAATTTAACATGACCTTGGATATTAGAGTTTAAATTTAAATGACTATATTTATGTTTGTAAATATTATGGTAAATTTGGATAAAAGTTTTTAATAACGAAGGTCAATTCTAAAATTAAAGATATATCATATGAAAGGATAAGACTATGTTTTTCTATTTAAAGTAAAAGAATTATATTTTTGAAGTATTAAGAATCTTAAAGTTTCATGTAAAAAGAAAAGAATGAGACTTTAAGAAAAATCATCAAAAATAATATGAATTTATAAAGTGAAGAAAGGTAAAAAGTTTTAACTTTAAGAAGTGGATAGTGAAGTTCAAAATTATTAAAGGATATCCAGATATAATAATCATCAATTGAAAAAAAAAGAAAAGAAATGGATTGAAAAGATCCTGAAAAAAAAAGAGAAAAAAAATAGAATGAATGTGATGAGAAGCTTGAGGAAATGTTTAATAAAAAATTGGCTTCACCTGAATCAACTTGAGAAAAATGTTTTTTTGCATTCTAAACTTGTATTTGAGTATTAGCGCCCTTAGTGATAAAGTTTTCATGAAATTCTTTTTCATATGGATATTTTAAGTATCCTTGATATAACAAATCACAGTTCTTCTTGAAGTGAATGGAGATTTAGAAATCTTAGATTTGATTGCTAAGTTTCTTATACTTATAGTTTTAATCTATGTTATTAAAAGTTTTTCTTAAATTATAGTATTTTATTTATTAAACTAAAGTATAGAATTTTATAAGTTATTCTCTATCCTAAGACATATTTTTATGTAGTAAAAGAGTCATTTAATGATAAGTAATATTTAAGTTTGGGAGATTTTGATACACAAAAATAAAGTGATATTTTAAATATTCATTTTATGCTTATTTTTTGTGATATTGCACTTTAAAAAAGGATATTTTTATATTTTTGTTGCAAGTATATCGATTTTAGGCTTTTGGAGTAAAAGTAACAAAAAGTAGAAAATTCGGAGCCAAAATAGAGAACTTTGTGATTCTGATGCCTGAGGTGTCAGAGGCAGCATTATACAGAGAAGCGATGCCAAATTTGGTGCCAGAACCCAAAATAATGCAGACTTAATTAACTTAGCGCTTGAGGCGCCATAATTGGCACAAGAAGTGCCAGATACAATACTTGATGGATTAATGCGGTTTGGCATGAATTTTGAATAGATTTTAAGGCTCCAAATGTTTCAAATGCCCCATGGTGTGATTCAATGCATCTAAACATTT
The DNA here is from genome assembly GCA_002079205.1 of Phalaenopsis hybrid cultivar. Lineage (NCBI taxonomy): Eukaryota > Viridiplantae > Streptophyta > Magnoliopsida > Asparagales > Orchidaceae > Phalaenopsis > Phalaenopsis hybrid cultivar. The sequence continues at coordinate 11,017 of JXCR01053766.1, read as the reverse complement.
TGGAAGGCTCTTTAATGAAGGGATATATCTCTTGAATGAATGGACATGTCTTTTGGGATTCAAAAAGTGTGACTTTTGAAGAGAATTTGGGAGGAAATTTTGAATTCTTTTTGAAAGGAGGCAACCCCTAATTAAAGAGAGAGAGAGTGACGAGAGAGAGTTTTGAGAGAGGAGAGTGGCGTGAGAGAGAAGAAAAGTGGAGGCGTGAGATAGAGTGAAGGACTTGGAGATTTTCTTCTAAGGTTGTAAGAGGAGAGAGAAAGTGCAAGATTTTTCATTCATTGCATTTCTAAGAGAGAATTGAGACTGCATGTAAAGAGGGAAAGTGCTTAAAAAGAACTTCTAGGGATGTACTCCTCCTTTTCATCTAAATAGTTCACAAAAGATCCATAGGTCATCTGAAGCCCTTCATCTGCCTCCTTGCAAACCTTGGTGGGACTGAATTGGTGATCAGACTTCCGCTCATTACATTGAAGCTTATCCCTTGTTTTTGCTCCACAGCTGTTGCGTTTATGGATGGATCAACACCAAGACCTGACAAAAAGGAGTCAGCATTTAGGATCTCAATAGCTGGTGGGGTTGCATAAAAAGATATTATAAAATGAAAAACTCAGATGTTAAAACAGAGCCAAGAACTCCATACCAACAACTTAATACCCTTACGATTACATGAAAGAACTTTGACCTCGTCAAATTCTCCTATCCCATGACCGACATAGGAAGTCCTACGTCTTCTAGTGATCCAAGTGATATGATAGTACCAATTGTCTCTTGAATCACCCCAATAACGGAAGAAAGCTACGCTTCATAAACAAGAAGAATGGGCATATGAGCAAAAGCATACATCTTAATAACAATGGTTGAAAGTTCTGCGAGAGGATCGACCGGTCGTCCATCAGATTTTTTTCTGAACATCCTCTCACTGAGACCCGAGAAGTGAATCAGAGGATCCCATTTGGTCCTACAAGTCAGGTGTTTTCCTCTTTTTCACCACTCTCTTCTCATACATCTCTCTTTTAAGCTTTTGTTTCATCGATTTGTTCTTCTTTTCCTTCTTCCGGGCTTTCTCTCTAATGCCTTCAAAAGCACTAAGAAGCCCCTTCTTATTGTGAGACTTCACCCCATACATTCCACCATCAACCATTGCTAGAAGACACAAAGGAGAAAACTTAACGAACTCTGAAGCATGAAGGGTAAAACGTATCAACAAAACAGGGACGGAGGAGAAAAGAGCACGTCTAATTCAAAGGCTCTTGCAGCCTATTTATTGTAATTTAGGCACAAAAATCTAGGGAAGTGCACTCATTGAAAAAATTGTACCATCATAAAAATGATATAATTTTGCATTTTTGTACTACGAAAAATTTTCTTATTCTTATTCCAACATAGTGACATGCGTCAATTTTACGTAACTTTATCTATTATTTTTTTGTACTTTACTTGTTATTCCTGTTTATTTTTCACAGATTTATGCTTAAGAAATCTTTTTTTTTTCATGGTTATGCATGATGCAGGAGCTGAATATGAACAACTTCAAATGAGAAAATTAAGTGAAAAAGTGTCTTAAAGCAGTGTAATCACTGTATGGCCACTCTCATATCGGCCACACTATAATTGGTGTGACCATGCCATCTTTTATAGTAGGGCGGCATGACCACACCACAATCGAGTGTGACTCGCCGACGAGTAGGAAGGAAATTTGATGGCCCAAGCCATGATTTTTGCCGTAAAATCAATTCTTATGGCTTCTAAGAAGGAGTTCTACATTAGAGAGGACTTTAAAGCTGAAAGGAGAGAGTTCGGGGAGAGAATTTGAAGGTTGTCTTCCTCCTTTGGTAGAAATCTGCTAGGGAGATTTTTTTCTTTGCTCTGTGAGTTGTGAGAGTTTGTATGAGAGGGAATTGTGTTGATTTTGTAGATAAAAAAAATTTCTTCCAAGTTTGTCATATTTTTGTTACTTGCAATAGATTCCCACTTGGTGATTTTCGCTATGATTTTCTCATTCATGAGTGACTAAAGTTTTCTTAGGTGATGTAGGCAGTAGTGAATTTATCATGATTTTTCTATTATGTTTTTTTCTGTTAAGTGTATTCTTTGAGCTTTCATATGCCGTTTTGTTACTTAACCTCTGATCTTAATTTTCTCCTAATCATGCCTATTAATATGTTAAATGTTTTATGAAACTACGACATCCGCAGCGGAAACGAAGGGTTAACTATATAATTTTAAGAGGATAGACATATTCTAGGAGAACACTGCAATCTTCTCTGGGGATTGGAATACTCATGCCGAATGCCATGAGGATTAAGGAAGCCTCAACTTTATGGATTCTAGGCTATTTTAGACCTTGACATAGGCACTATGAGTACTATGTCCCTAATTAACAACAATCAAGTACGAGAACATTTAGGAAAATCAAGATCGCTAGGATCCCCAGATCACAAAGGCACCAGCCTCATCTATCTTGAAGAAATTAACAAACTTTTCCCGCTATTTCTGTTTTCTTTCATTGACAAGTACTTTGTTTTGCTAGAACCTTAGGACTTTGACACATGCACTTGTGTTGTGCGATCAATTTACGTCACAAGACTTTCAAGATGCAAGAAAGTCGAAGAACTAAATATGTGCACAAAAAATGTGCCCGCAAAAATCTTGAAGAAATCTGAAGTTCCACGGAGAAATAGTAGTGACTGGCGGCAAAATCGATGAATCAGTTATTTTTCACTAGAGCAAGTAAAATAAATTCCACTTAGAGATCCTGGGCCGACCGACAACCATGACATTCGACCCTCTTGTCCCAGTTTTGCTAGCTTGACCGACCGACCTATCTAAAGCGAAGACCAGTTGGTAGACTCCTCTTATTCAGAAGAACTCACCGACAAAGATATTCTNGTGCACAAAAAATGTGCCCGCAAAAATCTTGAAGAAATCTGAAGTTCCACGGAGAAATAGTAGTGACTGGCGACAAAATCGATGAATCAGTTATTTTTCACTAGAGCAAGTAAAATAAATCCCACTTAGAGATCCTGGGCCGACCGACAACCATGACATTCGACCCTCTTGTCCCAGTTTTGCTAGCTTGACCGACCGACCTATCTAAAGCAAAGACCAGTTGGTAGACTCCTCTTATTCAGAAGAACTCACCGACAAAGATATTCATCTCATACATGTAAAATACTAAACTAGCCCTCATTGTCTTAAATAAAACAAGGAGGTAATCTCATATATGTACCCCCTATGTCTATAAATCGATGGTCATTTATCGACAAAAAGTTATGTATTCTTATTGTTCATTAATGTGCTCTCTGTCCTCTTCTTTTTTACAACGCTTTATTCTTAGGGTGTGTCTTTAAGACAATATCGAATACAACATTAGTAATTTCCATCTATGATGTTTTGATGAAAAGAATGCGATGTGAATGTTAGGCAATGAGTTTGAAGGATGGAATTATGTCCTTGCTGATAAAGATGACTATCTTTAGTTCAACCACTTCGACAGGTACGCTCTAGAATATGCATAAAAAAGCCGATACAACCATAATTTTGTGCACATTTAGTTCAACCCTATTTGTGTATAAAATTGCTATAAAAGCATATGTTTAAATCTTATTTGACACGTAAAGGGATGTTTGGCTGCAAGAAGGATTTAATGTTAGTAGGATTTAGTAAATCCTGATTTGTTAAATCCNCATTTAGTTCAACCCTATTTGTGTATAAAATTGCTATAAAAGCATATGTTTAAATCTTATTTGACACGTAAAAGGGATGTTTGGCTGCAAGAAGGATTTAGTGTTAGTAGGATTTAGTAAATCCTGATTTGTTAAATCTACTCCATTGTTGGATTTATTAAATACTCCACCTTGATGTGTATAAGTGCCTAAACAAATAATCTAATCTATAATGCATGGTAAAAATATTTAAAAAATAATCCTAATATTTATTGAAATTGAGAATAGTGATAATTTTATATCCCCCAAGGAAAATCTAATGGGTAATCAAAGAATGACAAAAACGTGCCTTATTTTTCTTATAGCAAAGGGAATATATATATTTTTTAACGAGTAAAACAATGAATTTATTTTTAATTTTTTACTGTTGTTCCCTTTAGTTTTAGCACCTGCTCATATCGATGCTTAACTTGTTAGACTCTAAAACATCGCTTACAAGCGGCTCATTTCGCTCACTCCGGATTGCTATAAGATTCGTGCAAAATGAGGATGCTATCACTAATTACATAATCAGTGATAACCACGTCTTAATGCAAACCCAGGGTCGTGCGTCCCTTCACGCATATGATTCTGCCACCCCGACGCGCTCATCTCTTTCGCTACGGTGGCGTCCAAAGGAGAAGCAAGAAGCTCGCTCACTACCGAAGACAAGCGCAGAAACTCTTCATGCGAAGAGCTTTCGAGCTACTCGCGATCTCAATCCCCTACCGCGATTGCTTCAGTCGGTCGCTTTTGTGTGTACGTCGTTAGTGAGAAGAGAAGAAAGAGATGGTGGCTCTCCGGAAAGTAGGCAAGTACGAGGTGGGGAGGACGATCGGCGAAGGGACGTTTGCGAAAGTCAAGTTCGCGCAGAATAATGAAACCGGGGAGAGCGTCGCCATGAAGGTCCTCGATCGCGCTACTATAATCAAGCATAAGATGGCTGATCAGGTCCAATACATGCAATCAACTACACTCTTTCCCTTTTCTTATGAAGTTTTTTTTTTTTTTTTACTTAATTTTATTGCCCTAATTTTTTCTTACCTTCTTCTCACTATTCTTATCCTCCCAAGTAATATCTTCTTATCCTTTACCAAATTTCTTAGATCGGGGAGGATATTTGTGAANCGCGCTACTATAATCAAGCATAAGATGGCTGATCAGGTCCAATACATGCAATCAACTACACTCTTTCCCTTTGCTTATGAAGTTTTTTTTTTCTTACTTAATTTTATTGCCCTAATTTTTTCTTACCTTCTTCTCACTATTCTTAGCCCCCCAAGCAATATCTTCTTATCCTTTACCAAATTTCTTAGATCGGGGAGGATATTTGTGATTTGGGGACTGAACCTTATTATAGCTCTTTTGAAATCATAGATTTCCCTGACTATTACTTACAAGTGCATTACATTTTTATTAAACTTGATGGTTTCCAGTTCATTTAGTTAAATATGGAGAACGTGGAGTCTAGAACTTGGTGGTGGCTAATACCGTATTTTTGTGCAGATTAAAAGGGAAATTTCAATAATGAAGCTTGTTAGGCATCCCCATGTTGTTCGACTTCATGAGGTCTGCTAACTGAGAAGCTGATTTTGAATCATGCCTGCCTTATTTCCTTTGGACCATTTGGACTGATTGTTCTTTCTTTTTTGTAGTACAGGTGTTGGCGAGTCGCAAGAAGATATATATAATCCTGGAATTCATTACGGGAGGCGAATTGTTTGATAAGATTGTGAGACTCTACTAAGCTATGCAATTGTTGTCATTGCACCCTCTGGCTGAGCTTAGCCTTATTCAATAAGAATTGACGTACATACCACATAATTTTTATCTTTTATATATTGAATATCTAAATGTATGTGTTTACTTATATAAAACCATAGTGGTTAAAGCACACTAAGACATATGCATGAAATGGTGTATTTCTCTTTTTATAAGGTAAGATTTTTAGCATTTTTGATATGATTTGAGCGTTAGGGTGCCATATAAGTAAATATAAAGATTTGTGTTAGATATGCAAATACATGAAAATTCTGTATGTAAATCCCCCTTATATACCTGTTAATTTTATGTTAATGGTTTTTGAAACCCATTTTTGGTTAGCCTCTGTAGAAGTGCTTATGTTTGGCTTTCTCTGTCAACTAAAAGATGACAAATACTTTACCTCTTCTAGCCAACACACATGAGAAGTTAGGAGGTTTTATGTTCTTACTTTTTTTATACTTGTATTCTATTTATAATTTAATAAAATTTGAATATCATATTTTTGCAGGTTCATAATGGAAAACTGAGTGAAAATGATTCTCGCAAATACTTCCAACAACTCATTGATGGGGTGGATTATTGTCATAGTAAGGGTGTCTATCATCGAGATTTAAAGGTAACTTTTGGAGCAGAAAAATGTAACTAATTCTTGCTAACTTAAGGAATTAGTTATCAATATTAGTTGTTTGTCACACATGCAGCCTGAGAACCTCCTACTCGATTCACAAGGATATCTGAAAATTTCAGATTTTGGTCTCAGCGCTTTGAGAGTAGAAGTAAGATGAAATTCCTAATTTTGTTTCAACAAGGATAAATTGTCACACTTAAAATTGTAGACTAAAATCCCTTTTATTTATATTCAAAATTTTTGGTTTAGTTAGGCATTTAATTTGCTTTTCCTAATCCTTTCTTAATCTCTTTCTTGTCTGGAATGTAGGGAGTTAGGCTTCTTCAAACAACTTGTGGAACTCCAAATTATGTAGCACCAGAGGTAGACATCTTGAAATATCGGATTGCAAATATATTTCTTATAACATCTTATACAACTTAAAATTTGTAGTTGCAAATTTATAATTTATATGGATATGTTTTACATCCTAATTGTACTTGATTTTTATTGAGAATCCATAATATTGGTATGCGCTTGCACTAATGATAACAATTTCTTCCAACAACTTCATAGCAGATCAATGAAGTAACAAGAAGAAGCATATAAAATGTTTGTGTTCCATTGATAACTTCAAAACAATACAAATACCTCGAGCTTTTCAACTCAATATACATCAAGTCTCATTATGTGATAAACATATGGGTAATCAAAATGGAATGGAAGTTGTTCTAACGCAATAATCCAAATTTAAATAACATAACTATTGTGGAACATCTTAAAGAATATATATGTCAAGAAATTATCATTTAATTTGCTTCTTTATTCCAAAATTTGTGGCAAAATTTTCAATTTTTTTTTGTCTTGAAACCAAGTTTTTGGCTATGCCATGACTATCAATGCTTCGATGCACTCTTGTTGTTTCTCTTTATCTCTCTTTCTGTGCACACTTATATTTTACCAATCTAGTAAATTCAATTATTCAAATTAAGGGGAAGCAATTCAAAACATATATCTACAATACTTAAATATATCTACAATACTTAAAACCCATAAAAAATTCCAAATAAATGTTTAAACTTCCTCTCTTGTTTGTCTCAAAATTACCCTATTTTACAATTGTTGTCCAACAAAATATGCTCACAATATGAACCTGATTCCATCTTACCTGGACCTTTTTTCCCTTCTAGTAAAAATAGTTATGATAGTATAATGAGTTATGAGACTTAGCAAGATAAACAAATCTAATACAAAACTCAAAGATTGAATAATAACGAATAATATGCGTGTTAATCATGAATAAATAAAATCATGAAATGTGTACATGTGATATTTACATTACTATAGCAGTGAACACATTAAATTTATAATAAAATACTTATATTAGGTTATAGTAGTATACATGCAAAGGTAATTGGAATGCATCAAAATTTTATTTTGCCTTTGTTTTGTTGTTTTGGATTTCAATTTTATGTTATACTGTGTCATGTATAATTTATATAAGTTATTTTCCATCATAAACTCAGCCCAAATGGTACATCATCATGTTCAATGGAGCTTTAGGTGAAACCCAATATTAGTGCTATTGAACTGCCTTGTGACCCATTTGACTGTATAGGGGAATTTCTTGTCCCACTGATCATTGTGCAGGTATCATAAACATATCATTGCTAACCTGTAATCCCATAATATGGTATTTATTTTTAAGCTCCACACATTTTTAAAATTAAACATTTTAGTAAATTTGTGATTGTTTTTAAAACATGCTGAGTAACGTTATATGCAAATAAGCAACTTACAGGTACCAAATGCTTTCTTTCTACAGTATCACTAACTAACAAATTACATAATCAAAATGCATTTACTTGTAAGTTTGTATCAAATAAGTTTTTATTTGATTCCTTACTCATGAATATCGAATAGTAAATATACACTCCACAATATGAAGATTTTGCAGTGGATTTCCTGAAAATTCTTTCTTTTATAAACTATCACAAAATTTCCACTCCTCATACAAACTTAAAAACATATAATCCTGATTAGAAATCAATGCATTAGAAGAATACCCAAAAGTTAAAATTTAAATGAAAACCAAAGTTTCTTACTTTACTCTCTTTCTTTCCTTCCTCCATTCTCTCTTCCACTTCTCTTTTTTTTTTCTCCTCGTATTCTACTTATTCTTCTCCTCACTTTTTTTTTTTCATCTCTTCTTATTTTTCCTTAAGTTTCCTATTGCCTGAACTGTCCAACTCTCGGATGGCTATTGGGATAGAAGGTTATGGAAATGAGTGATGGTTATTAAGCGTAGTAAATTGGAATACTTATCTAATAAGTTCTTGTCTCTCCCTCCGTCCCCCTCTCTCTCTCTCTCTCTATATATATATATATATATTTATATATATTTAAATTATCGTATCCATGCATTCGATTAACATCCGCTGCATGCACAGATAAATGGAATTTCGAAATTCTACTAAGAGCTATATTACATGAATTTTTTTTTTAAAAATAAAACTCCAGGAAATTTAATTAAACATTAATTGATCCATAACATTCTTTTATATGGAATTAACATACAAATCTATGTATCAAAATTATTGTTTTGAAGAATAGAATGAAATGGGATGATGTTTTTTTCTAATTTTCAAGAAAGTTAAAATTTTTGGTATAATTTAATTGGGGGTATTTGTGTTTGTATTTTATCGAAAATTGCATATTACACTTGAATCATTAACATGTTGGCTCTATTGAAAAAATTATTGGCTTGCAGTTAGTTCTCTAGTAAACCTCAACAAATAATATGAATGCAAATCAATGCAAAAAGAATCATACGATCGTCAATAATATTAACCTTTTCTTAGAATTTGTTATTTTTCTCTTTCTAATTTGAATAACAATAGGTCTGGAATTCTCATGTGTCTACAATTTGGCCTATTTATAGAGGAATGTATCAGTCAAGAATAGCTGAAATCAGGCAACATTAAGAGATTTCTTATTTAAAATGCTGAATTAAATTCCGTAACTTAATTGTACATATTCTTTCCTTACTGTTGAATATTTAGATTAGGAATATGTATTATTACAAATTAATATGTATTATTAGGCTACCTAAAATAGATTGTACAGACTATTATTTATTGGAATGAAAACAAAGGAAAAAGACATTTAACCTATTTACTCAAAACATTGACATGGTATCAGAGCCATGCCGAATCACTCTGGTCTGAATGTTTTGTCGTCTTCAAATTTAGCATTTGGGAATCATTTATCTTTATTTTTGACCCGAGCTCATTCCATCTTCGCCGACATCATCGACTGCTTTCTAAGTCTTCATTGTCTTCGACCGCAAATTNTGTTTTGTCGTCTTCAAATTTAGCATTTGGGAATCATTTATCTTTATTTTTGACCCGAGCTCATTCCATCTTTGCCGACATCATCGACTGCTTTCTAAGTCTTCATTGTCTTCGACCGCAAATCGTCGAGAGTCTCGTTTGCGATCCTGTAGAAGCCTTCCGAGTGCCCATCTGCTACGATCTGCAACTGTCCATCGCGATTAACGAAGGATAGGAAGATCGATCCTCGTGTCCGCACTGATTGCTTCTGTTGTGATTCATGGAAGAATAAGATCCCGTTTGTTTCGTCCGCGATCCAAGCCTCATCCGCGATTGCGTTTGTCGTGATTCACGGAAGAATAAGATTTCATCTGTCTCATCCGCTTATGCGATCCAATCTTGCCAGTTAGAGCCGCCGCTCCTTGGTGCACCGCTCAAGCTGCTCGTCCCTATTCACATAACAAAAAGCCGAATAATGATTTTCTTTGGTCTTTTTTGGGTCTCGTGGTTTTTCTTTGGTTTTAAGTTTATCAATTTCGATCAACAACTTTCTGGATAATTAACTTGTGAGTGACAATTTAGTTAGAATGTTTTATGAGAAAACACATGAAAACTTGGCTATCAGATTTTTGGGAAAGAATTATCTAACTTGGAAATTTCAGTTCAATATGATTTTTGAAAGGTAATGAGTTTTAGAGTCATATTGATGGGTCTTCTCTAGCACTTACAGAGCCGAAAAATCTTGGTCAATGGGAGACAAAAGATGCACAAATTGTTTCTTAGATTTTGGGATATTTTGAGGCTTATATGGCGAACAACTTACAATTTTTTGGCACGACTAAAGAAATGTGGAAATACTNGCTCAAGCTGCTCGTCCCTATTCACATAACAAAAAGCCGAATAATGATTTTCTTTGGTCTTTTTTGGGTCTCTTGGTTTTTCTTTGGTTTTAAGTTTATCAATTTCGATCAACAACTTTCTGGATAATTAACTTGTGAGTGACAATTTAGTTAGAATGTTTTATGAGAAAACACATGAAAACTTGGCTATCAGATTTTTGGGAAAGAATTATCTAACTTGGAAATTTCAGTTCAATATGATTTTTGAAAGGTAATGAGTTTTAGAGTCATATTGATGGGTCTTCTCTAGCACTTACAGAGCCGAAAAATCTTGGTCAATGGGAGGCAAAAGATGCACGAATTGTTTCTTAGATTTTGGGATATTTTGAGGCTCATATGGCGAACAACTTACAATTTTTTGGCACGACTAAAGAAATGTGGAAATACGTAAAACGCGTCTACAATCAAAATAATACTGTAAGACACTTTCAATTGAAACTTGATATGAGTAATTATAGTCAAGATAATCTCTCAATTGAATAATATTATTCTGGTTTTCTTAATTTATGGAGTGAATATTCTGACATTATTTATGCTAAGTTGCAAAAGAGAATTTAACTAGTTTTTAGGCTATTTATGAAGTGAGTCGTTGTAATCAGTTTTTGATGCTCAGGCCTGAATTTGAAACTACTCAGGTTGGGTTGTTGAGTAGAGTTTCGATTCCTTGTTTGGATGTATGTTTTGGTGAATTACTGCACGATGAACAAA
>JXCR01053764.1:0-18683 GCA_002079205.1 Phalaenopsis hybrid cultivar | reverse complement strand
CCACTTGAGTAATTTCATAGCTTTCCTACGATATTAAGATATTTCTTGGAGAAAATTCTGGTGTAGTCTTCAGCAATTGTTAGTTGGATCAACACAAGACTCTCATCCATAAGTCTCACTTGTCACTTGTCTACTGGTTTAAGATCATCTACATTCTCTCTTATAACCTCCATAGGTGGGGATCCCCATTGAAATTTTCCAATAAGAGCAAACTTGAATTTTTCTGTCAGGGTATAAATTTCTGAGTCAGAGAAAAAAATTATTGTTTTCCCACATTTCCTACTTCCCTTCTTAACAAAAGGACAATCATTTGTGTCATCGCGATATTCCTTATAGCTTGAGGGGAATACCATCACAGACTCCACCTGAGGGTTTCCCATCACGTGGGCAAAGAAAACATTTGTCAGTTCAGCAAAAGAAGAAGGAAGTANCTACGATATTAAGATATTTCTTGGAGAAAATTCTGGTGTAGTCTTCAGCAATTGTTAGTTGGATCAACACAACACTCTCATCCATAAGTCTCACTTTTCAATTGTCTACTGGCTTAAGATCATCTACATTCTCTCTTATAACCTCCATAAGTGGGTGTCCCCATTGAAATTTTCCAATAAGAGCAAACTTGAATTTTTCTGTCAGGGTATAAATTTCTGAGTCAGAGAAAAAAATTATTGTTTTCCCACATTTCCTACTTCCCTTCTTAACAAAAGGACAATCATTTGTGTCATCGCGATATTCCTTATAGCTTGAGGGGAATACCATCACAGACTCCACCTGAGGGTTTCCCATCACATGGGCAAAGAAAACATTTGTCAGTTCAGCAAAAGAAGGAAGTGTCATCAGAACAACCAGCTATCACCTGCAGCGAGAAGCTTGCGTCGAGCTGGAGAGAAAGACGAGCGCATAAAAAAAGCAAAAGATTGGGCCGGAGAGAAGCACTGGCGCAGACACAAACAGAAGGAGCGTCGAAAATGAAGGAAAGAGTCGTCGGGCGCGGAAAGCTGAGGCGCAACGTCGAAACTGGACGTCGACGCAGAAAGCCGAGCCGGGAACTTGCAGCTCGACGAGGTCGACGCTCCACGCAGAAGTTGGCGCAAACGAAGCTGTAGAATCCCTACGCGTTGTCGACGATCGCGGAAAACGAATGCAGAAATTGTTGGCTCCCTCCCAGTCGACGTCNAAGCGGGACGTCTCTTGCATTTTTGCGCTCTTTGTGGCTTTTTGGTTTTTTACATTTATGTATTTTTGCTTTATTTGGGTTTTGTGTGTGTTGTATTGTGTGAGTTGGGTTTTCTTGCAACATTTCTATATGTTTTTTGTGTTAATATATTTGCCCTTGGGCTTTTTTCAATATATATATTTGAAAGCCCAAAAAGGCTAATATATTAAGTAGAAAGAAAGATACAAATACAAAGTGTGGGAGGGCCCAAACATGGCACCTTGCCCACTAAAAAATCATAAATTACTCCAAAACTAGAAAAATTTGAAAAATACATTAGATACTTAAATAAAAAACCTAACAGTGTCGAAATACATAGTATCAGGTGGCTAGAGAGCAACCCAATTTGATCTTGTCTCTGCCTCAAGTTCTAGGAAAGGAGCAAGCTAATAAGCTGGTAAGATGATTGTCATTGTCAGAAGTAACCAATGTATCATCCAATATGTTCCCGAGCTAGAGTCTGCCTCCATTCTTCTTCTTCCTCCTGGAATAGACCGGTCATTCCTCTTCCGAAGAATCAGATTAATGGGGTGGTAGAGTTGAAGCAGAAGGAATATCAACCATAGTACCCACAATAGATTCTAGTATATGTGAAGTATGAGTTGTCTCTACACCGGATACTTTCTGAAGAAGTGGAACTGCGAGGCTCTCCTGATTATCAGTCTGAACACTATTATTTATAGGTAATAGTCCATCAGTATTATTTTTTATGGGATTTGAAGGTGCTAACATCACATCACTCGCAGTGACAGTAACAGCAATGTCATGAAGGGGGTCCTCAGGGGCAACAGACACCACCTGTCTAGTAGTATCCTCCCCAGGTGGAACTAAAATGTCCATAGCGGGTCAGACCAATCCCTATTCACTTGAACCTTAGTTTTCAAATTAAGATGGAACTTGTAACATTTATCAAGGATATGACCAAACATCTTACAGTGGGAATAATATGGGGGTCTGTGTTCCAAGACGATTTATTGCCAATATCCATTGTGGGTTGTGTCTAGCCAGACTTCGGTAACATCCGGTAAAGTAATATCTCTTTCTTAAAAGTAGGCAGATCTAGCTTCAAAAGATCCTTTAGGATGGTCTCAATAGAGTAGAAAATCTGATGGTGAAAAAAGTGCAGCTTGAGATCAGGTAAACTAAATCATACTGGTACAGTGCGAGTTTCATGATTTGGGTCAAAATCAGGAGACCACACGAGTAACTTCATGGTTTTTCCTGCGATATTAATATATTTCTTGGAGAAAATTCTGGTGTAGTCTTCAGTCATTGTTAGTTGGATCAACACATGTCTCTCATCCATAAGTCTCACTTTTCACTTGTCTACTGGCTTAGGATCATCTACACTCTTTCTTATAACATCTATAAATTGGTGTCCCCACTGAAATTTTCCAATAATAGCAAACTTGAATTTTTCTGTCATGGAAGAAATTTCTGAGTCAGATAAAAAAATTGTTGTTTTCTCATCTTTCTTACTTCCCTTCTTAACAAAAGAACAATCATCTGTGCCATCGCGACATTCTGTATAGCTTCAGGGGAATACCACCGTGGACTCCACCTGATGGTTTCCCACCACATGAGCAAAGAAAGTCTTTGTCGGTTCAGCAAAAGAAGAAGTGTCATCAGAACAACCAGCCGTCACCTGCAGCGAGAAGCTTGCGTCGAGCTGGAGAGAAAGACAGGCGCTGAAACAAAGCAGAAGATCGGGCCGGAGAGAAGCATTGGCGCAGACACGAACAGAAGGAACGTTGAAAATGAAGGAAAGAGTCGTAGGGCGCAGAAAGCAGAGGCGCGGCATCGAAACTAGATGTTGACGCAAAAAGACGAGCCGCGAAACTTGCAGCTCAATGAGGTCGACGCTTGACGCATAAGCTGGCTCGAACGAAGCCGCAGAATCCCTACGTTGTTGTCGACGATCGCGGAAAATGAACCCAGAAATCGTTGGCTCCCTCCCGGTCAACGTCCGGCTCGACAGCATCGCTGTATGGTAGTATCCTCCCTAGGTGGAACTAAAATGTACATAGCAGTAGGGTTAGAGTTAGACCCATCCCTATTCACTTGAACCTTAGTTTTCAAATTAGGATGGAGCTTGTAGCATTTATCAAGCATATGACCAAATATCTTACAGTGGGTACAATATGGCAGGCTGTGTTCCAAGACGATTTGTTATCAATATCAATTGTGGGTTGTGACCCGCCAGACTTCAATAATATCCGGTAAAGTAATATCTCTCTCCACAAGTATTCTGGCCACCAAGAGTCTCATTAGGTTGAAAGTAGGCAGATCTAGTTTTCAAAGATCCTCTAAGATGGCCCCAATAAAGTAGAAAATCCGATGGTGAAAAAAATGCAGTTTGAGATCAAGTAAACTAAACCATACAGGTACAGCGGGAGTTTCATGATTTTGGTCGAAATCAGGAGGCCACTTGAGTAATTTCATAGCTTTCCTACGATATTAAGATATTTCTTGGAGAAAATTCTGGTGTAGTCTTCAGCAATTGTTAGTTGGATCAACACAACACTCTCATCCATAAGTCTCACTTGTCACTTGTCTACTGGTTTAAGATCATCTACATTCTCTCTTATAACCTCCATAGGTGGGGATCCCCATTGAAATTTTCCAATAAGAGCAAACTTGAATTTTTCTGTCAGGGTATAAATTTCTGAGTCAGAGAAAAAAATTATTGTTTTCCCACATTTCCTACTTCCCTTCTTAACAAAAGGACAATCATTTGTGTCATCGCGATATTCCTTATAGCTTGAGGGGAATACCATCACAGACTCCACCTGAGGGTTTCCCATCACGTGGGCAAAGAAAACATTTGTCAGTTCAGCAAAAGAAGAAGGAAGTATCATCAGAACAACCAGCTATCACCTGCAGCGAGAAGCTTGCGTCGAGCTGGAGAGAAAGACGAGCGCATAAAAAAAGCAAAAGATTGGGCCGGAGAGAAGCACTGGCGCAGACACAAACAGAAGGAGCGTCGAAAATGAAGGAAAGAGTCGTCGGGCGCGGAAAGCTGAGGCGCAGCGTCGAAACTGGACGTCGACGCAGAAAGCCGAGCCGGGAACTTGCAGCTCGACGAGGTCGACGCTCCACGCAGAAGTTGGCGCAAACGAAGCTGTAGAATCCCTACGCGTTGTCGACGATCGCGGAAAACGAATGCAGAAATTGTTGGCTCCCTCCCAGTCGACGTCGCGGCTCGACAGCATCGCAAACCCTCAACACCGTACATATATATAAATATATATATATATATATAAATATATATATATATATATATCATTAATTAATGCATGATAATGAGTAGCTACAAGCATATGACATCCATGACAATGTGACCAATAAAGAAGAGAGCATATCAACCAAAATAAAGTTGGTGCAATAACCAATAAACTACAAAAAAAATGGTTGAAAAGAAATTAAAAGCTACATTAACTTAAAAGTATGAGTACTCACCTCAAAACTGTATGACCTATCTTAAATTTTCAAACATGTTTAATTGTCATCTCCAAGAGTTAGTTGTCCACAATATCTTAAGAATATAATTACTTATGTTACTTTAATTGTTGATTAGAATCTTTAATTTTAGATATTCATGTTACTTTAATATGACCAACAAACTAAAACAAAATCAACATTTATAACTTATATTGAATTTTGTAATTTTCACTCTAATTTAACAAAAGTAGTTATAGATTTTATTTTCATATTTTAAATAAATTTTTCATATTACTATTAATATACTATTTAATGGTAGTATTACATATAAACAACTTTAATATTATATTTTATTAAAACATAACCTTAATAACACATACCTTAGCTTCATCACGCACGTTACGTCCTACCTTTCCTCTCCTTCGACTTGATCGCTCAGGATCGAGCGTCACTGTGTGCGTAGGATCTACTCCCACACTCGCCTCCTCCTTTACTCTGGAGATCTGACTCCTACCCGCATGCATGAGAGCTCCTTCCTCTCCTCTTTCCTCCTTTAATTGGCTAAGGCACCACTCCTCTCCTTGTGTTTAGGTTCTTTCTCGCGCGAGCCGATTCTTCCTCTATTAAGACTCGATCAACCACATTAGGCTTCACACGACAAGGAAAAATCACAATAACCTTACTCCTTTGGCTTCTTCCTTAAGGTACCCACACTTGGCATTGACTTCCCACACTGTCGCTCTAGCCTGTAGTCGGCACTTATAATCCAGCAAGCTTCATCGCCCTCGTCGAGCGTCATAAGTCGTTAAGGTCGACTTCTACCTCTCGAACTCCCTCTATCTCCCCTATACACAACAATTTATAACTTGAAACACCACTTTGTGTTCTCTAACCTTGGCTTCATTTTCCTCCCTTCGACTCCCTCGAGGAGATGAAACGAGGCGTCACACTAGGATATGAGAGAACAGCAGTGGCTTCGCCACGACATATTCTACACCAGTTGCACTATAAAATGAAGGGTATGCAGTTGCATCATTGATGGATGGAGCAATAAGTGTGATGTCAACACAAATAGTGAATAAATTGAGCCTCAATACTCTGAGAAATTTTGAACCATATTTTCTGATGTGGTTGACGAAGAACGGGGTCAGTATTGAAAGAAGATGTCTCGAGGAGTTATTGATTGGAAACCAGCAGTAAAAAGAGGTTCGGTGCGATGTGGTTCCCATGGATGCATACCAACTTTTGTTTGGGAGACCGTAGCTGTTTGATATTCGAATTCAACAGATTCAAGGACGTCTAGTTTTTCACAAAGATGGTAAGTACATGGTCTTACCTTTTGCTGAGTTTAAGATTACAGGTTCCCTCGCCAACAGAGAAACATAAATCAAATCGACTTTGATGATGACAGAAGATAGCAGGACAGGGGCGTCGATTCCAAACACGGCGCAGTCACCGCAAAGAGCATTTTCTGCCAGGACTGCACCATCAAAAGGTGTTCAGTATGTTATCTCGTGAGATAGGGATGAGCAAACATGAAGCTACCTGTAGAAGACTCTATAGAACATACTTCGCACGAAGTCCTGGTTCAATTCAGCAATTTACTCTCGTATGGTTGGATCGATATGGATGGATACTCGCAAGGGGAAAACTCCTTAGTGGCTTTTGGGGCCAATGTAGTCGAAAGTGAGATATAGGTGCTGCTAGAGTCGTTGAAAATCCTTCAATCCTGAGAAATTACAGCAGCTTTGTTACGTTCAATGAGGCAAACTCAAATCCATACTATGAGGAAACATAAGCTTCGATAAATGAGTTTGAATCTCCCCCAACCCAAAAAAACTGATGTGAGCGGCACCTGTTGTGGGATGTCTGGATCAGACTGTGGCGGTTCATACGACAAGATTATTAGATAACCGTCTTTTCTGATCCCCTAGAATGGACTTTCAGTTCAAGCGGGCAGGCTCTACCATTCAAGGGATTTGCCGCCCAACTGATCGGTGAGGGTAATCCTAAGTTATCCTAGGTTATTTATTTGTTTTATGTTGTTTTAGAATGAGATTTTTTTCATGTTTTTTGTCAGGACGGTCGTCAGCATCTATTTTTCCCTTCTTAGTATGTATCCGGCAACGAGTAGTCCTCCAGCTTGTATCTTGCCCTAAGTGGTGATTATTCTCGACCTTTCCACTACTCCATTGTCGCCGCCGTCTTATTTGTTGCAGCAACTGGAAAACAATCACTTTACTATTTTCCTACAATTGTCTACCACAACTTCTCCTCTCTCAATCTTTTGTCCCTTGACGGCAACCCTTCTCACTGTCGTCATATCGACGATAGCTCGCTCGCTTCTTTTCTGTCATTCCAGCGCTCCCTATTGTTGTCATGGTTGTCTCGGCCATCCCTATAACGACTCATTTTAGTTAAGGAAGGGAGAGGAAACGAAGAAAGCGAAAGGGAATTGAAGATTGGAACATTTGAGAGAAACCAAAGAAGAAGGAAAGAGTTGTGGATGGCCGAAAGGGAGGAGAGGAAATGATGGGATCACAAGCCAAGGAGACGAGTTCACCACTAAAAGAATCGCTCAAGGCAATATTACTAACCTGTGAGTCGAGTCGAAGAGGAAGACGAAGGAGTTCATCTTCGAGCAATTTGGTGCGAAGAGAAGTGAAAAAGTTTGGAGCAGGGAAAGGAGCATCACAGAGAAGAGGCCGAGTCTGTGCGCTATCGTGTGAGAGCTCGTGCAAACATAGAGAAAGAAGAGGCGGTGAGCAGAAAGAAATGTGAGGAAGGAGAACGCTGAAGCTGAAAGAGGAGAGAGTGTGCNTCTTCGAGCAATTTGGTGCGAAGAGAAGTGAAAAAGTTTGGAGCAGGGAAAGGAGCATCACAGAGAAGAGGCTGAGTCTGTGCGCTATCGTGCGAGAGCTCGTGCAAACATAGAGAAAGAAGAGGCGGTGAGCAGAAAGAAACGTGACGAAGGAGAACGCTGAAGCTGAAAGAGGAGAGAGTGTGTGCGGAAGGAAGATCTCAGTAGCAACTTGTGTGTGTGAAAGGTGGAGACGAAGTAGCCTGATTTTAGTTAGGGCTCGACCACATATTATATGACTAAGTTTTAATAACTTTAAAATATTTAATAATGATTTTTGAAATAATAATAATAATAATGAGATACATATGGAGGTTAATTTATAAATGATTATTTTAACTCACTTATTAATTTTAGAAGAATCGATATCAAGGTCAATAGCAAATTACGCATCATCAAGGTGAGTTCACATACTTTTAAACTATAATAATAATTTTTTTTATTCTTAAATGTGTTTGCGGTATATGATATTTGTGCATGTTTATTCTAATTGAAGTGTTATTTTTATTTATTGGTCATATCGTTATGGATGTCGTAGGTTCTTACACATGCACTGGTGTATGTTTTATAATATGTTGAATTGAATATGATAAATAAATAATTTTATGTTGATTGTTTGTATATGCATGACTAACTATAATATAGCACCCCTTAATGGTACTAATGAGGAAACACTAATGTACATGTGCACGTAAATGAAAAAGAATATTAATATTGTAGTGTCTTAAGTGGTACAATTTTTAGACGGTGTCTCATGTGACGGTTGTTTTAATATGATATAATATTGATATGATAATGATATAGATCGCATTGAATAGCATGTCAAATTTTTATATTGATTTATTAAAAAAAACTTAACTAACATGTATGTTCTTTCTTTTTCTTATATTGTTGTAGCTTGTAGCTATGAGTATTGGCTAGTTCGCTTAGCTCACTGTTGTTTCAACTAACATGTAAGGTTTAATTAAAATATTAACATACAAGAGATAGATGAGAAAATGCTAATAAATGATGCACGCGATCATCAATTACAAAAATTTTAATCGTATCATTTTAATTTAATTTGTAATAACTCTTTTATCTGTTAAAATGTAGACGAATATAAAAAATTTAAATCATATCGTCCGACCGTTTGTACCTGTCTTGCTTAATTCTAAGCCCCGACTCAAGTCGTGACAATATCAGCACCCTTAGTTAGGGAGAATGTAGTAGTTTGCTCTTCGAACTCAACTTGACAGATTCAAGAACACCTATGTCGTTACCAGAGATGGTAAGTGCATGGTCCTACCTTCTGCAAAGTCCACGATTACAATGTCCTTGCCAGCACGTAAGCATCAATCAAATCGATTCTAGTGATGAGAAGATCGCAGGACAAAGGCGTCGAGCCTAGACATGGGGCAATCACCATAGAGAACATTTCAGGGAATCGTGATCAATACCTTACCGCCAACCGCAGGCCCTTAAACCCCTCATCGTGCTTTCTACCGATGTTCGGTCATCCCAACACTTTCCTACAAATTTTCAGNACCGATGTTCGGCCATCCCAACACTTTCCTACAAATTTTCAGACGCTCTGCATCTTGTAACAACCCTGCAACTTTGTTTCCTTGCTACGCTACCACTATCTAGCCACCCTAGATCACCGCTACAGCCCACCACATCCCCCATTTGATGCTGCCCCACTATCCCACCATATAACCACCCGTTGCTACCTATTAAGAGGCCCAAATCTTTGCCGATCATTACCACCAAAAACACCCGGATCTAACCCTAGCATGGGTTTGTATCACCAATTGTTGCATTTTCAATTTTTCGTGAGTTGTTGTAATTTCTAATTTGAACTCAGCAATAATATTGATTTTCCTGTTGTTGTTGGGTTAACTCCGGTATCACCTAAGCTTCAATTTTTACATATATAACACTACCNATTTTCCTGTTGTTGTTGGGTTAACTCCGGTATCACCTAAGCTTCAATTTTTACATATATAACACTTTACCTGAAAAAGTGTATTGTAATTTTTAAAGGTTAAAAGTGTTATTTTTTAAGTGATATGAAGGATTTGGTTGGTATAAATATAAAAAAATAAATTTTTGGTGCTGGATACGTAAAAACACAAGAATTGGGTTGTATGTACGTAAATACCTCAAATATTTATCACGCAGGACTGCATAAATCTACATACATGCTCACCTTCTGCACATAGATGGATGGACCCAAAAGTTGACAGATATCTACAAGAAGTTCCTCCAAATTTGTGCGAAATTGAATGAGTCCATCTGGAATGATAAATGCTCCATTGTTTACAATGCATACGGTATCATCAACCTGTCAAATAACGTGATCTGTTAGGATAGGGAATAGAGGAAAACGAAAAATTAACAGCCAAAATGTATGTGACCAATCTTTTAACTTCTAATACTCTTAAAAAAGGAGAAAAAAGTTAAAAATACATTCAGTAAGCTAAATTGCATATAATTCTCCTCCTAACTTCAGATCCTCTCACAAAAGGTGTTAAAAACACAAAATATATTCAGTATATTTCGCCGAGAAACAAATAGATACAAAATGCCTGTTATTTATGATTGCAAAAAAATTGAATAAATCAGGCTTTGCCATAATCACACGGAAAACTATTTATGGTTACAAAACAACTGAATGCATTGGTTCGTTGCAAATATTCAACTAACAAATAGTTCGCCATTTATCCTGTTCTGAAAAGTTTAGAAAAGTGTTAAGAAAATAGAAACGGCAATTAATACTGAACGAGAATCTACAAGAAAAAAAACCTTCAAAAAATTTCCAGTCAAAATTCAGTAGAACGGATTTTTAATTTCCGGTGAGTGAAAGTCAAATAAAGCACCACAAAAATAAATGTTGTGAAGTAGTCGGCCATTACACACGGAGGATGGATATCACCACAAGAATAAAAATAAAAAGTTGTTTTAGTACAAACAAGCAGCCAAATGATAAAATATTTAGTATAGCAAGTTCAATATTTGGGGCATTTACAGACATAGCACACAATTCCAATCTATTTACATATCTCACATCTAAGCTTTCATATTTAAACACATAGCACTCAAATCTTTAATAACACATCAAAAATATCACTATTAAAACTTGTTAAAAGTGAAATATAAATTTTCATAGATAGATTTAAAGCAATAAAGTTTTATGTATGTAAATATAAAAGTTTAGGTGTGAGGTGTATAAAACATAAGAATTGCACTAGGTATGTATATTTCTCTTTATATTTTAGACTCCTGTCAATAATGCATATGACAATAAATGCTAGAATAGAAGGTGATGTAATCAGTATTATGTAACCAACCAAAAAATTTGTTCCAAAGAAAGAAGAGAAAAAAGGGAAGTGACAGTTTCGTTATCGCCTAATAAAATGTCACAACAAGCATGAAAAATAGAACCTAGAAGATAATACTTGAGAGGCACCAGTATGAAAATCAGTAAGAAAGGCGGTGAGGGAGGGATAAGGGGAGAGAGAGTACTTGAGGATACCAAGAGAGGAAGAGTGAAACCTGAGCACGCAATAGAAGTGAATCAAGTAATGTTAAGAATATAGTAGAAAATACTTCTAGAACAACTTTTGTGCTTTCTGCCTTGCCCAAATCCAAGCCAAAAAGATAACTTGCTAGACTACACCTGGATCATAAACAAGGATGTTAGACATTTATAAAATTTTGGCACATTGCAAGATATCAAAAATTACTTGATTAAAAACATTAACAAAAAGACAAGATATATGGAAGTATGAAAAACAGAAAGACCATTCGGAGAAGCTGATTTTGTCCTCCACTTAAAATGGCAAGTATCTCCCTTTACTTAGATGTATCAAAGCTTGCATTTCTCAAATTTAAGTTGAACTACTTCCCTCTTATAAATTAGAATATGTCATGTGCTATTCAACCTTCTTTAATATATACTTAATCTTAGTTTAAAAGAAGAGCTCTTACACGCTTTTAATTTAATTTGACAAGTTTGTTTCAAAATTAAAATCAGGTCTTTTGAAACAAATTTATTCATATCTAATGAAAATTCCCATGTCAATTTTGGAGTCACCAGATCCACAAAACCTCATCAAGACATTTATGAATGCTTGTTTGTATGGGCTCCGAAAATTCAACGCCTTGGACTCTCTCGTCGTTGATAGCTTTTGTGTTTGCTATACCTGGTCTAATTTTCAGAAGGCAAATTGCATTATATTAAGACACTACCCATATATTTCACCCTCATTTTGTGAGATTATTTTGATTTGGGGTTTGTGGTTTCCCATAAGCACAAGCCCCTATGGTTAAATACTCTTCCCAGTAATGGAAGGGCACTTTCGATTAATGCTAGTCAATAAACACTGAAAATTCAGCATATAGCAGCAGCAAACTTGGATTTGAATTGTTAAATTTATCACAATAAGCTTACCAAATCACGATCACATGATTCCATCGTCCCCGGTCGTCGGGTTCCCTGATTTACTAAGTCAAATGAGGTAATCTTCTTTTAAACAAAAGACTTTGTCAATCAAATATACTGTTATTATTCACAACTCAAAAGGCCAAAAATTTTTGGTAAACATATGGGCTACATATATGATCGTAATATAACAGTGTCATTTGAGGGCAAACCACATGATCAGAAGGCCCTGGTCGTAACTGGTATTTTAATGGAGCCATTGGGCGAAAACTGTTAGACGTTAAGATAAATGTGGAGCACTAATTCGAAAAATTCAGAACAAAATAATTGAATAGAAGCACACAAATAATTCTAGAAAATACGCAAACATACCAGGATTTAGCATAGAAAATTTAGAAAATGGGAAAAAACATCGGAGCCACACCACACCAAGAAATTTGCTATGAAATTGAAGAAAAATTGTAAAGATTAAAACACACTCAAACCTCTCTACTCACTTAAAGCATACAAACGCTCATCTCTCTTTCACACAAGAGATATCGTTGAAAAACACCCAGATAACTTGCTTCATCTCCTTCAAGCACTGCTCGTTTGTCGTTTGCATTCACACACCTCTCCAAATTCTGCATCAAAGGCTTAAATGCCTTAACTGCTTCAAACAGTTTCCAACGCCGGAGTGCTAGGCTCGAGCATCGAGTTTCCAGGCCCTCGGGTCCAGGGAGCGATCCGAGCATGGTGATTTATTGGATTCTCATATAATATTTTAGCAAGTCGGCATGTAGCCTCATACTTCAGGCATACTCTGTTATGGTTTTATTTATGGGCTCATTTATACTATTTTTATTGTGGTGTTCGTGGAATAGCAAGCACATGTCTGATTCATTATGATGCACAATAACTCCTAAACCTCTTATCACAATACTCATCATCATTATCAGATCTGAAACACATCAATTCAAGCATGTCTCGTTCTCAACCATGATTTTCCACTTTCTAAACATATCAAATACATCAATTTTACATTTCAAGAAGTACACCCATAACTTTTTAGTGTAATCATAAATGAAAGTAACAGTTTGAGAACTCTCTATAGACTGAACTGAAGTAGTATCCCACACATCAATATGCAATAACTTCAGTTTTTTTTACTTCATCTTTCTATTTTTTTGAGAAAGTAGTGTTTTCTTTGTTTGTGATAGATACAATCTTCACAAAAATCTAACTCTATAAACTTTAAAGCATGAAGCTTGTTCTAAGAATGTAGGGACTTCATACCTTTCTTCCTCGTATTACCAAGCATGTAATGTCAAAAGTCTACATCAATCTTTATTTCAACTACAACAATGAATTCAGACATCCCATTGATCAAGTAAAGAATGTCTTCAATGTTACCCTGAGTCATCGCATTATCCATTTAGTCACCTTCTACAAATCACTTGTGAAACTAAACACATACCCCGATCTTGCAGTTACCTCACCAAGATCAAATTTCTCTTCGAATGTGGAACATGTCTAACTTCATTGAGATTCCAGACTATTCTATTAGGCAACTTGATATCCACATCACTCTTTCTAATAATACTGTAGAACTTATAATCTTGCAAATACACATTTCCTAAATCACTCAAAATGTAGTTTTTAAACACCTTTTTGTTGAGCCACATGAAAAGAGGATTTTGAATCTACCATACAAGATTCAGTATTATTTAGGGATAAAACTACATTGTGACATTGGATTGCATCTGTGGAGATATTTGTAGAGAGCTTCCTATCTGGACCTCTACAGGTGATGGACAAGTTGATAGAAGATTTCAGCCGGATGGGTTATTTTTAAAATTAAGTTTTGAAGTCTATTTGAATAAGTTCAAATAATAAATATATATATATATGAACCTGATCCTCTGTACGCATGACAGAGTTAAGAAAATTCAAATTCAATCATATGTTCATGTTAAAAACTCAATCTTTTACTAGCAAGAAGTCGACAAAGTTCAAATTAAACAACTAAAAGCCGAATGAGGGTCAAGTTGATAAAAAATTTTAATAGGAGGAATCTATTTTCAAGATTAAATTTTGAAGTTGATAAGAAGTACACATGCGAACTCAATCCTCTTTATGCATGACAAAATTGACAATGTTCAAATTCCATCATATATTCACATTTAAAGTTCGATCTTTTATTAGTAAGATGTAAAGTCGACAAGGTTCAATTTAAGCAATTAAATCCATGATGATTTAAATCCATGATGATGATCGAGTTTATAGAAGATTTCAATCGGAGGGGGTTCAAAATTAAGTTTTAAAATGTATTTGAATAAATTCAAATGGTATATATATGGACCCGATCTTCTATAAGCAAAACAAAGTTGATTATGTTCATAAACAATCACATGTCAGTACTAAGTCTAATTATTTACAGGCAAGATGTAAAGTTGAAAGGGTTCAAACCAAGCAATCCAGATTTTCGATAATGACTCAACTATAGGGGTCTATCTTCAAAATTAAGTTTCAAATATATTTGAATAAATTCAAATTATATATACATAAGCTCGATCATCTATAAGCAAAATAGAGTTGGTAAGGTTTATATATAATCGTATATCAATCTTAAACCCGATCATTTACAAGAAAGATGCAGGGTTCAAATCAAACAACCAAAAAGACCGATGATGGTCGAGTTAATAGAAGATTTCATCCATACGAGTCAATTTTAAACTCAATTTTCAAATCAAGTTATCAAAATAACAAATCAAAATATTCAAATTAAAATCAACCACTTAAAACTGTAAGCAAATAAATTAAATCTTTCCAAGTTAAAATCAATCACTAAAAACTTAAAGCAAGCTACATCCACCCTCCACAATATTTTGTCGAGTAACAAACTTTTGATTGAACTTAGTTCACAAAGAGCTGATGTCATATCAAGTGTACAATATATTCACAATCAAATGAATTACATGTTAGTAAGGTTGTGGCTCGAGTCTTCTATCAATGTGATTTTGTCATTAAATGACACCAGAAAATAACGATTACGACTAGAGCCCTTCGATCGGGTAGTTGCTGACAAAAGACACCATTATATTATAGTCATGGTCACAGCTCCTTTGTTCCTCAATGGATTTCTACTCTTTGAGTTGTAAATCATAATGGCACAATTGATTGACACTAAATCTTTCGTCAACTAAAATCAACCTAAATTTGTCCCTAGGCAAACATCCACCCTAGATCTCCATAAGTGTCTTGTACGATGCAACCTATGATTGTTGACAAGTATCCTTCAGTCTGGTTTGGTCGACTACCTCTTCTGACCAAGTAGAATA
The DNA here is from genome assembly GCA_002079205.1 of Phalaenopsis hybrid cultivar. Lineage (NCBI taxonomy): Eukaryota > Viridiplantae > Streptophyta > Magnoliopsida > Asparagales > Orchidaceae > Phalaenopsis > Phalaenopsis hybrid cultivar. The sequence goes on along the minus strand of JXCR01053764.1, from coordinate 3,420 downwards.
GGAATCACGATGGCCCTGAAGTCCGGAACCATGGAATCCTAATCAGGTTTATCATCATTTACCCGACTATCTGGTTTAAGTTGCATTTATACATTTAACAACTTATAACTCTTTATGGTGTCATTATATACTAAGTATTCAAATTCTTAATGACTAGCCTTAATCGAAGGTGTTCTCTTGTTATCAAGAGAGATTATTAACAATAGCGGCTTATGCTTATGGGAAAGCTTGAACCCAATATCAAAAAATCCTCACAAAATGAGGATGAAATCTTTTAGTAGTGTCTTATCTACTATTTCATCTACCTTTTAAAACTTTAACCCTCAAAGCCTTCTCAACACAAACGAAAAAAAAATGCAGAGAGCCAAAGGGTATCGAGACTTTCAAAGCCCGCACTCACCTAAGCTCAATCTTTTGAGAATAAATAGAAAAAACTAGAAGACTCATAGCAAAACAAAATGTTTCTGCTTACTCTAGGTGCCAAAAACATACTTATCCCGCATTTGAATGATTCAAGGCATCAACTCTTATTGTACTTGAAGCGTTGCTTCAGATGTTGCTGAAGCAACATTCAAAGTAAAATAATTACCCATTTGGTTAACTGTAAAAATCTAGCATACCCCTCCCTTTATAAAAAATACTATTAAAGAAAACAAAAAATATCAAAAAAATCAAGAAAGCTCAGGGTAGTCATTCAGCCATCCTTCACACTAATTTGTCAAAGCACAACTTTATGTTTAACCAAAGCACATAAACAACAAATGTTATATCAAGTATATTCGTATAATAAAACTCAAAAATATCACATCAAAAAGGACATGGTACTTACCCTTAATTAGATAGTCTGATCAAAATGGCACCATTATACTATAATTTTGACTTATACCCTAATATTATTCATTTGCTAAATCTATGAACTATGAGCCATGAGGTGCACTCGATAAGACATGAAGACCTTTACTAATTATGACCGACTTAAAATTGGCCCCTTCAAAACTTTCAACTCTAGCGTATAAACTCCCCATTAACAACACTATTCAGCATAGGCCAACCAATAACTTTCTCCAATGACTAGATAAACCATGGTTCGTGATAACTTGAGACAACACATCAAAAGAATCTTAATTTATACCTACTTAAGTAAAGAACTGCGAAGTTTACAAATTTACCTTAACCAGAAATTCTCTTTCATATCATGAGTTATAAAAAACAACTGGGTTAAGGCCTTTGGTAACAATTGCACCAAATCGTTAAATAAATCTCTAGGCAATGTTTTATCTAATATACAATTTGTTTTCAAATCTTGTCAAAAATATACCTATAATCACTAAAAAATCAATTGGGGGAGGGGGCGTTAAAGTCCAAATAAATATTATAATAGTCAACGTTTTTAGTAGCAAGTTTTAAACATTTTGACACAGATAAAAGAAGATGTGTTTGGCTTAATGCACAAGATATGAAAAATCTTTAGTCAGAAAAGTCAAAAGTTAATGACTGAAACAGTAGAGGATNGGGGGGGGAGGGGGCGTTAAAGTCCAAATAAATATTATAATAGTCAAGGTTTTTAGTAGCAAGTTTTAAACATTTTGACACAGATAAAAGAAGATGTGTTTGTCTTAATGCACAAGATATGAAAAATCTTTAGTCAGAAAAGTCGAAAGTTAATGNTTATAATTCCAACTAAAATGAACTCTCTTGACAAAGGCTCTCAATCTCTCCCAACACCAAAGGTTTTCTAACTTTTTTATTTGCTTGAAGCATGAATGAATAGTCATTCTCTTTTGACAAGACTTTGAATTCAAGATTCGAAGGTTTAAGAGATCATATTGGTTATTTTAAAAAATGGTTAAATTCTTAAGGAATTCTTGGCAGTCTATTTTGCAGTCAATTTCATATTCTTTCCCTTATGTGGGACATGGAATAAGGCGTTGCATGCTGAAAATGCAAAGCATTGCTAGTGCGTGTCCAATGTATCCTGAGTAGGGACCACTATTGGTTGGGGTAGCCTTGAACCGTTAAAAATACCATTTGTAGAAGTTTTTTAAGTTTCCTAGTTTGGAAGCACTTGTGGGGTAATCCAAAAGAGAAGCTTGGGGGTGAATAAAGGTCAGGTTAGGCCAAACCACGATAGATCAGGTGTCCCTTTTCTTTGCGTGTTTTTAACTAAATTTAGTTACAGATTTACTCACACTGTCTCTAAAATCATGATATTGATTGTGCATCGCAGACTGAAAAAAAAAACATTGTAAATCACTAAGATTAGGTGCCCTAGATCTAATTTGTCTCTATAATTTGCAATTATCAGTTGTTAATCAGTTGGTTCATAATACAATGAATATTCTTAGCAAGCATTTATGTACATACCACACAATTCTTATGTATTTACATATCTAACACCTAAACATTCATATTTACCAGCTGAAACAGCATTCTCAGTTGTCACCTCCACATAGCTAGCAGCCAGGTCCCCACTGTCCTCGACATAAATCACAGCCAATCAAAACCATCAAACATCTTCACAACAAATACTATAAATATAGCATACATGTATGGGTACTGAGGTGAACAACTTATACAATTCAGGTGAAATAGAGATCTGTACTGTAAGGAATATAATTACATATTGCTGATATAACTACTAGATTATCTCAGTTTTCAATTCAGCCGAGTACTTCATCACCAACATACCACTCAAATCTGTAACATCACATCAAAAATTAATAATATCATCACTACCATTTTAAAAGTGGAATATACCTTCTCATGCATAAGCTTATTATACCATTGTACAAGTGTAAATATTCAACTTTGGGCGTTAAATATGTAAATACACAAAAATTGTGTGGTGTGTACGTAAATTTCCCTATTCTTAAATGCTAGTTCAATTTTCAGTTTAAAAAATGAGATTTTACACAGTGGGATTGATTTTATTACTTTCAACGAAAGTGATTTAACTATTAATTTGAGATAGACTAAAAGTGCACTAGGGCCAACAAATGCCATTCTGCCCATAAAATTCACTGCATCATCTTAGATTCTTAACAACATTCCACCATAGACAAAACTTTAAGGCTTCATTTTGTTAGCTGAATCAAATATCTTTTGGAGAAACATTAAGAAGTTTAGAAGGATCTGATAAATTTCTGAACTCTGTTCAAGTAATCAACTTTTTTTATGTTTGAGAAATCACTTAAAATGAATAGAAATAACCTAAAACTCATCCCAAAAGTGGCCTAATTGTAACAAAGCCAACAAATTTATATGCAGAACAACTTCTTAGTTTCTAAATTAAACCCTTAAGCAACATGATCATATAGCAATATAACATGGTAGAAAAGAAGATTTTATGAGTAGAAAAAAATCATAATTTAGGGAAGGTTCTGTTTAAGAAGGTTGCATCTATATGTAAAAATACTCGTA
>JXCR01053744.1:149663-174200 GCA_002079205.1 Phalaenopsis hybrid cultivar | reverse complement strand
ATATATATATAAATGCTCGTCTTTGTAGGAGGCCTTGCTAAGGTTTCGCCTCACGGCGAACCTTAGCCTCTGCTACGACATTTTCAGGCTCGAAGAAATAGGGGTAGTTTCGCTCCTATTTCGTCTTTTGTCGTCTTCGTAGAGCTTCGTCGAGCTGCCCCCCGATCGCGACTCATCTTCCATGGTTTCGAACCAATCGCAGTTGTTTCGTCTTAGCGCTTCGTTCTCTTGTTCCGACGCTCTATGCCGTCTGCTGTGCAATCCTTCGTTCCCTCTTGGAAGGTAGTTCTCTCGCAGCGTTCCTGGTCGTGTGCACGGGCTCCTCCTTTCCTCGAGCTTGAAGCAACAAAGCAGAGGCGAATGTACGACAACCTCGCTTTCTTTTGCACCTCGCCGCGATTATCTCGGGTTCTTCTAGCAGGTGGATTTCCCTGCTCTGATGACGCTCCCTCCTTCGGCTGCACCTGACATCGTTTTATTTGCGCACATGGTGGGTAATCTTCAGATGGAGTTGGCGGTTGTCTTCCCTTCCAGCTATAAGGATTGTCGCGATGGTACATGTGACCGCCCTTTTGCTAAGAAGACNTGTCGCGATGGTACATGTGACCGCCCTTTTGCTAAGAAGACAAGTAGGAAAAGTGGAAAAACAACACTTTTTTTCTCTTAGAAATTTCAACCCTGACCGAGAAATTCAAGTTTGCTCTTATTGAAAAATTTCATTGGGGGCACCCACCTATAGAAGTTATCAGAAAAATTTTTGCTGATCTCAAACTAGCAGTAAAGTAGAAAGTGAGGTTCATGGATTGGAGATGTGTTTATTAACTCAGATTCTCTTCAAAAATTATCTTAACATTGCAAAAAAGTCAATAAAGTTATTTAAGTGGTCTCTTGATTTAAACCCCAATCATGAATCTCCTTTTGTCTCGGTATGGTTTAGTCTACCTGGTCTCAAGCTACATTTTTTTAATAATCAGGTTCTTACTCTATTGGGGCCATATTTAGGGACCCTATAAAGCTAGATATACCCACTTTCAACCTAACCAGACTTTTTGTGACCAAAATACTCGTGGAAAGAGATATTACTTTACCTGATGTTACTGAAGTCTGGTTGGACACAACCCATAATGGATATTGACAACAAATCATCATGAAACATAAATCTCCTTATTGTTCTCATTGTAAGATGTTTAGGCATACCCGTGATAAAGCTCCATCATAATTTGAAATCTAAAGATCAAGTGAATAAGGATGAGTCTACCCCACTGCTCTGGACATATCTGTTCCACCTGGAGAGAAAACTACTACAGGACATAATTTGTTGTCTGATTTAATTTCCCCTGTGGACCCCCCTTGACAACACTGTTTCTGGGATTAATGTGATGCTGGATGACTTTGCTTGACAACCTATACTTTCAAACCCTATTGAAAACAATACTGAAGGATTCTTACCTACAAAGGATAGTGTTTAAACTGATAATTAGGTGAACCTTACAACTCATCTTCATTAAGTATCCAGTGTAGAGACGACAACTCATACTTCATATACACTAGAACCTATTGTGGGTACAACTGTTGACAATCTTTCTACTACAACTCTACCACCTCATCCGAATGAGCAACAATCTTCTGATGAGCAAGGACAAATTTACACTTCTAGGAGGAAGAAGAAGAATGTAGATCTATTTGAGTTAAGGAATCTAATGGATGATACTTTGGTTACTTAGGTAATGATACACACCTCACCAATTTGTTAGCTGGTTCACTTCCGAAAACTAGAGTCAGAGAGAGAACTAAATTGGGTCGTCCAGATTGATCTTATATGTATCATATTTTTTTTGGGTTTTTTGTATGTTTTGTACCGTGTGGGTTGTGTGTTTATTTGGGCCCACTCATACAACCTATATATATATATAGACACACACACTTATGCACTTTGTTGTAGAGTGAAAATTCGGACTGTTAGATGGAAGACATATTCTTATATAACTAAATAATGAAGAAAATTACACACGATTATTTGTTAGAAGGATAATCTAGATTGATAACAGAACAATGAAGATTCTGAAATAGTTTGTGTATTTTGACCCTCAGACGGAACCACTAGTCATTCCGGTTTGGATTTGCCTCCCTGGTCTTAAATTTCATTATTTTACTCAAAAATTGTTGTACACTATTGCCTCAGCTTATGGTAAGCCAATCAAAACGGACATTCCTATTTTTAATATTTCCCGTCCATCTGAAGCCAGAGTATTTGTTGGAAGAGACATCACTTCATCCGCTTCTAAGAAAATTTGGTTGGACACACAACACAATGGATATTGACAAAAGGTAGTGATCGAGCATTTTCCTTCGTATTGTTTAAACTGTCATATGTTTGACTACTCCAATTTTCAATGTCACCATCTACACCCCCACCTAAGACCAAAAAAACACAGTGCTCCGTCAGAGGCAATGAATTCATCTCATCCCGATCAGCTCCAAGTTATTGACACTATTGATCATCAAACGGATACCCCTGAAGCAGTCACTATTTCGCAGGCAATATGACAACCATTCAGTCCCCAAACAATGTTTTGGCTCCTCCACCTTTGGAGCCTACTATCGTGGGGGAGAGGGAGATTCTTCAGACCCTACCTGCCCTAGAATCTATCACCAATTTTCAGGTGACAATACTTCTACTGCTTCACTACCGCCTCATCAGGTCGAGCAAGCTGTTAATGTTACTTAGGCTCTTGGAGATCATGATGTGCAACAACTTACACCTGCCCAACCAACTTTGAAACAATCTATTGATCAGATGAGTCTTTAGGCGCCTAGGCCACTCCAGTTCTCAATGCTTCACTACCGCCTCCTAGAACTAGTGTGTGGGGCTCTATCATCGGGCTCCTGGGTAGCCAAGATGGGCAAAGGAGCGCCCAGACTGGGAAAGGGGGCACCTGGGCAGCCTGCAGCTGATCATCTCTATACTGCATAAAAGATTAAAATACCCACACAAAAGATAAAAAAAATACACTAACTAAGATAAAAATAACATAGATGCATGTTTGATACACATCATTTGTGTTACCACATCTTCAAACTCTATATGAATTCCCGTTATCTCTAACTTGGTACTTTCGAGGACAACCAATGTGAGTTCTGCTGAAGTATCTCTCATGGGCTCGACTTGAATCACTAGTATCTTTTCTTCATTATCTATAAGCTAATATTTTTGCTTTGCTTCCTCACCTTCTTCAGTGTCTCCTATGTTTTGAGGACAACCAATCAATATTATCTTTTCTTCATTGGGCTCGGCTTGAATCACTATCCATTTCTTCAATTGCTTTCTGTTCATAGAGGGGAATCACTCTCCTTTGGCAATCACATGCAATATGCTCAAAGCTTTGACATTTGATGTATTTATTTGCTAGGAAGAATTTGTAAGTGTTGAAGGTCTCCAATTTTTCTGCACTCTGAACTGACTTTTTATCATGTGGTGTTGATTGGAACGCTCTATTAGGTCTATACTCTTGTTGTTCGATCTTGTTGTTAAATTATGCGTGTAAGCTGTAGCTGCCACCCGGTGACTGCATTCCTAATAGACAATCTCAATTTTCATAGATATTTTATTTTTTCATTTTCAAATTGGGGGTTTGTACATCGAGGAAGGACCAATATGGCTGCAACTGCATCACATTCATAATAGACAACCTCAATCCTTCGAGATCTCTTCTGGTTCATCAACCAACATTTAAGTATGAGTTAATCAAATTAAACTATGTACTCCACAAAAGAATATTTCTGGCGTAGGTGAAGTTTAATGAACATATCATGTTCGCAATGCGGGAGAAGATATTTGTATTATATTTTCCTTTTCATCTTAGACCTGGTTGTGATTTTGTTGTTTCCCTATCGTTTGCATAAGCGTCTCAGATTTTCTCATTACAGAGATGCACTCTTCTTTAACTTTCGGATGACTAACTTTACAATTATGTCCTTTTGAATATTCTTATTTTTAATGACCTGTTCCACTACCCATAGCCACATGATGAATTCGTTTGTATTCATGCGATCATTAAAATCTGATAAGTCAGTCTTTATTCCAAACTCCTGGCTTTTTCACTGATATTCTATGCTAAATCTTCGGGTTATTGGTTCATCGCTGGAAACTATCTGGCACAATAGGAATTCACTTCCTCTTCTCGATCTGGCGAGTCATTGTTGCGGCTATAGGTGATTTCACCAGATTGTCTTTTCTCAAAAGTTGTAAGCTTTATTACGGCTGAAGGATTTCTCGCTACATTTCTTTCATGTAAGCTCTTGGATGCCTCTTTGCAGATTTCTTTTTAGGTGTTGTTCTTCTAATTGAATTTTTGATGAAAAAGAAAATTATGGATCAAGATTTTTGTGGTAGGTGTTGAGATGGATTTTTAGTGGAAATGAAAAAGTTTGATTTTGAAATTTAGCGTTGGAGTTGGGAATTGAAGTAAGAAGGATTTGGTTATGGTTGAATTTTTTTTTGTTGAAATTTAAGATTAGGATATGAAAGACAAAACTGTAAAAATTCTAGGGTTTGCCTGGCTCTGATGCCAGATTATATCGTTTTAGGGCTTTATTAAAATTATTTAAGAACACAATAAAGAGTTAGGTAGCTTGTAGGAAGTGAGTGGAGAGATGTTGGCGGAAATCAGGTGTGAATGCCGGAAGGACAGCAAACCAAAAGCGGAAAACTGCTATTTTCTATTGTCAAACAGCAGTAGGTAGCAAGATGATTGATGAAAGAAGCCTTCAAACATCCGGGAGAGATCACTTTGATCTTATCAGGCTATGGGTACACCATGTGAAAGAAATTCAATGCTACAACACTCCGATAGAGAAAACGGAAGAACTTCTCCAAATAACATTACAATATCGAAAAATCTGACAAACTTGAAACAATAGGATATAAATAGTTCTCATACATAAAAAATCCTTATTAGAAATAGAATAATATGAAATAAATCAAAAAGGAAAAAAAAAAGCGAAAATTGGAAGTTAGCGGTTTTGTTGCGCGAAGAAGAACTCCTGCTGATTTGGAAAATTGTAAGGATCATGTAGAACCATCTTCCCACATCCATGGGATCGATTCCCCGGTGTGCAAAATCCCGCAATCTCAGGGTCTTGTGGTTGAGGTACTGAGGGACCGCAGTATCTGCAATGGAGCTCCTGCATCACTGTCTTGGGTATCACCTCCATCCGTTAAAATTATTGGTCCTCACTGAAAAACAACAAGAGAAGATTTAAGCTATCTTGGGCAAATTAATATTGGCAAGATCTTAGAACCCACATGATTTTCTCAATTCTCACGTCTTAAAAATTAGGGAATTCATTCTATTACTCTAAGGATATCCTGAAAAAAAAAAGAAACTAAAAAGAAAAAAGGCTCCCTTAACTCATCTTAGCATGGGTATTCATAAGAAACACCTATGAACTAGGTCACATAATTTCCATACTGCCCCTAATAAAAAATAAGATAAAAAAAGAAAACTAAATGATGTTTTAAATAATAAGGGATGACTACCCCTTATAAAACCATGTCATCTTGAATCACAAAAATTCTTAGAATAGTTTTACAACTCATCAATCTTTGAGATTTTCAGAATAGTTGCTTTTTGGAGAGTGCAAAATGAGCAAAGGTGCAAGTTGTGTTTAGAATGGCATGTTTTTTAGCTCTTATGTTAGGTCAATCAGATGGACCTAAGTAATGCCTATTAACTCATAGGCCTCCTAGTTGCTAAACATCCTTAATAAGAAAGGAGACAAAAATAAGAGAATTAAACGCTACCTTTATAAAAAATTATATAAAATCAGAGAATTAAATGCTTGTTTAAGTTACAGGGAAGGACTGCGCCTCAAGAAGCCATGGAATCAAGAATCAAAAAAATTATTAGAATGATGTAATAATTCATTGCACTTTGAGATTTTTGAGAATAGTTGCTCTTTGGAGAGCGCAAAATGAGGAAAGCTGAGATGTTACTTTGATGGATATCATTGGTGGTCATTTACCCTTAGCCTGTTAACTTTAGTTGATGCTATGCTATGATAGTATCACTTCAATGATTTAGCTTATTCAGTGGAGAATTTCAATGCTATGCTTTCAGCTAAGGATTTTACGTAATAGAAGGGAGTTGATACTTTTTTTATTTAAAAAAAAGGTAATTTTTCTAATAAACTCATTAATGAATTCAGTTAAATATAATACCATAAACAAAAAATTACATAAAGTTGATAAGCTCATAGCTAGAGGGATAATGCAAAATCCTCTCTAAGAAGTTACTAAACTATTCTCTCTCTCTAAAATACAATTTTTTGTTAGATTTATATTATATAGCATAAGCCTAAGAAGTCTATAACATNAGACAACCTCAATCCTTCGAGATCTCTTCTGGTTCATCAACCAACATTTAAGTATGAGTTAATCAAATTAAACTATGTACTCCACAAAAGAATATTTCTGGCGTAGGTGAAGTTTAATGAACATATCATGTTCGCAATGCGGGAGAAGATATTTGTATTATATTTTCCTTTTCATCTTAGACCTGGTTGTGATTTTGTTGTTTCCCTATCGTTTGCATAAGCGTCTCAGATTTTCTCATTACAGAGATGCACTCTTCTTTAACTTTCGGATGACTAACTTTACAATTATGTCCTTTTGAATATTCTTATTTTTAATGACCTGTTCCACTACCCATAGCCACATGATGAATTCGTTTGTATTCATGCGATCATTAAAATCTGATAAGTCAGTCTTTATTCCAAACTCCTGGCTTTTTCACTGATATTCTATGCTAAATCTTCGGGTTATTGGTTCATCGCTGGAAACTATCTGGCACAATAGGAATTCACTTCCTCTTCTCGATCTGGCGAGTCATTGTTGCGGCTATAGGTGATTTCACCAGATTGTCTTTTCTCAAAAGTTGNAATAAATTTTGATTTAAATTTATCAAAATTTTAATGTACTGAGTATTGCCATTGTTTTATTGTTGTTTGTTTTTTTTATAACTGCGTATCTAATAATTTCTATATTATTAATGTAATTCACTTAAAATTAGCTAAGAATTGTTAAATTGGTGCTTGCTAGGATGTATTACTTTCTCAATTTGTTTATCATAGAAATAAATATCTTTATTTTTTTTATTATATGAATAAAATATTTCTGTTGTCACATAACATGTGCACATGCTTCTATTTCACACAAAATACTAAAAATGTTTACTTTCTTTGAATACATAAACAAATTCAAGTATAAACGCCCTGGAACCATGTAGAAAACAAAACAATACCAGACATCTTACATCTTTTGTGGCATTGAGTGCGCTCTTAATCCTTGTCCAGATGAACTTGATTTTGGACTTCCAAAATGTGAACGTGCGGATGGGTGCAAAGAAGGCAGAGTGCTTGCATCTGTTACCACCCTTATGTCTAACTATATATCCATTTATTTTGGCGCTTTAAAATTCTCTTTTATTATTTTTGTTCGGCTTAGTGGATGAGGAGCAATGATTTTATCCTAACTTGATCGTAATTATGTACATAACTTTTCCTTACCTGTCACTTTCAGATTTAAATAATTTTGTTATTTCTTTGTATGATATGCAGGATCTCATGGATAGAATATTATCTGTGCTTTCAGATGAACAAGGTAATGCTTATTTTCTTTCTTCAAAATAGAATCATTTTTCATTGAACTTCTATTATTTCTATTTCCTAAAGAGTAAGTTTGCCCTTGGATTATCAAATGGCATATAATTAGAAGAGCATCTCTTGAAACAAAAAAAAAATTTGATGAAGATTTTGCACAAATTTCGATGGTCTATTTCTATAAGTATTGAGTTTGTATGTACAGTTATATGCAGAATTTGAGCGCAGCCATAGCTTTAAATGATTCCTTCTTTGTCAGACATTGTGTAGAAGCTCTAGTCTTTCATGAAATTATCCTATCAGAGTTTTTTATGCTTAAACTGCTTTTGTATATTTTTTCACGTTTTCCAGTCTAATATTGTTATTAGAGTACCAACACTAATGTGTCTAATCGGTGGCGTTTTCATTCATACTTTTTGAATCATGATTATTTACAAAAACAGTACCTTTCTATCCCCATTCATGAAATCACTACCCAGAGATTGAAACTCAACCGGTTTTTTTTTCTTCCATCAAATTTCTAATGATTTGATCACGACAAGCACTGACATATGAATTTGTTAGTTCCCTTTGTTTTTGTTTGGGAGGGGTGTTGTAATACCACCAAGGTTGATGAGACTTTGTAATTGCATCTGGTCTTAAGTTCATAAATTTGATATTTACCTTCCAATTTGCATTCTAGAGTATAAGAAATACAGAGAAAAATAAAGAATACATGCTATTGAAATATTCATTTTTAAATATTTTTAGCNTTGAACTTCTATTATTTCTATTTCCTAAAGAGTAAGTTTCCCCTTGGATTATCAAATGGCATATAATTAGAAGGGCATCTCTTGAAACAAAAAAAAATTTCGATGAAGATTTTGCACAAATTTCGATGGTCTATTTCTATAAGTATTGAGTTTGTATCTACAGTTATATGCAGAATGTGAGCGCAGCCATAGCTTTAAATGATTTCTTCTTTGTCAGACATTGTTTAGAATCTCTAGTCTATCATGAAATTATCCTATCAGAGTTTTTTATGCTTAAACTGCTTTGGTATATTTTTTCACGTTTTCCAGTCTAATATTGTTATTAGAGTACCAACACTAATGTGTCTAATCGGTGGCGTTTTCATTCATACTTTTCGAATCATGATTATTTAAAAAAACAGTACCTTTCTATCTCCATTCATGAAATCACTACCCAGAGATTGAAACTCAACCGGTTTTTTTTTCTTCCATCAAATTTCTAATGATTTGATCACGACAAGCACTGACATATGAATTTGTTAGTTCCCTTTGTTTTTGTTTGGGAGGGGTGTTGTAATACCACCAAGGTTGATGAGACTTTGTAATTGCATCTGGTCTTAAGTTCATAAATTTGATATTTACCTTCCAATTTGCATTCTAGAGTATAAAAAATACAGAGAAAAATAAAGAATACATGCTATTGAAATATTCATTTTTAAATATTGTTAGTAGAGTTTTTTTATTGTCATTGTTAGATTTCAAGTCTTGATTACAAGAAGTGAAGGTTTGTGTTAGGTAATCAACATTCAACATAAAAAGTATTGTCGAAAAACTATGATAAATCTTTTAAATCATTGTGTCAATTTTTGGGCGTCATCTGGAAGCGATGCATCTATGACCTGATTAAAACAAAAAATGTGTAAGGGCCGTTGCACCTTCACCTGTGTGTAGTGTTAAATAAACAAAAGTTTTCACATTATGGATAAATGCGAGCAAAAAAGTTCGTCCAAGAAATTCTAATATATGTTCTCTCACAGGTAAATTAATTGAATTAATAAATATTATGGGTTATAAGAAGATAAATGTATTATGCTTTTAAGAAATTAAAAGGATTGGAGAAAAGACTAAGGAAATTGATTGCTTGGGTTTTAAACTTTGGTATTTAGGTAGAAATTAGTATTAGAAATATTATATGTGTACTTATTGATAAGAGTTTGAGGAGTGATGTTGTAAAAATTAGCAGAACTGAATATGGAATTATAGCATTAAGATTATCGTCGGCATTAAGATTTTTACTTTTATTAGTGTTTATCCTCTATAAGTAGGTTTGGATATATGTTGAAATTTTTTTTTTTGAATAATCTAGAATAATTATTTCAAACGATATCTATTGAAGCAATAATTTTTATTGGAGAAGATTTAAAAGGACATCTTGGTAGAGTGACAGAAGATTTTATAAGTATTTATGTGACTGAATTTGGAATGATGTAGATTCATTTTGAAATTTGTTTTAACTTATGATTTGTTAATGATAACCCTTTATTTAAGAAAAGAGATGCGCATATCATCACTTATAAGAGTTGATTTAATAAAATACAAATTGATTATTTTTTATGAGAAAAATAGATCGCTAGGATTGTAAAGATTGTAAGGTCATTCTAAGTGAAAATTTAAGTACTTAATATCGATTATTTATTTTAAATTTTAAGATGAAGGGCTAGAGATGAAGAATATAATAAAATATCTTCATATAATTTGATGGGACACTTAAAAGACAAGCATAATTTTTTTTATGAATAAATTGTAAGATCATAAGATTTGTGATTTCCATAAAAAATTAATGTCATGTGGATAAACCAACGAGTTCTATTAAGCAAGCTGCAAAAAAATTGTGAAGAATCAAACAAAAACCTCTTATAAATAAAAATAGTTTATGATGAAATAATAATATGCAAGAAAGAAATTAAAATAAGAAATTTTATTATAAAAATTGGCTTAGATGTAAAAACTTGGAGATTTTGGGAAAATATAAATTGACCCGCAACGAGTCTAAAAGAATAATTTGTGATGTTATTAATTCTATTTTTGGTTATCTTTTTAATACATTAAATACTAAAGAAAATGAAAGATATATGTATAAACTAGCTAAACAAAGATATAAGAAAAGTAAAGATTTGGTTCAAGTGTATTAAGTTTGAAAATTAAAAAAGTATTTTTTTTAGATTAGGATATTAGACATAGGGGTCTTTGATAAGTTTACAATAGAAGTGGGAAAATGTTTTGGAGATAGTGAGNAACAAAAAATGTGTAAGGGCCGTTGCACCTTCACCTGTGTGTAGTGTTAAATAAACAAAAGTTTTCACATTATGGATAAATGCGAGCAAAAAAGTTCGTCCATGAAATTCTAATATATGTTCTCTCACAGGTAAATTAATTGAATTAATAAATATTATGGTTTATAAGAAGATAAATGTATTATGCTTTTAAGAAATTAAAAGGATCGGAGAAAAGACTAAGGAAATTGATTGCTTGGGTTTTAAACTTTGGTATTCAGGTAGAAATTAGTATTAGAAATATTATATGTGTAATTATTGATAAGAGTTTGAGGAGTAATGTTGTAAAAATTAGCAGAACTAAATATGGAATTATAACATTAAGATTATCGTCGGCATTAAGATTTTTACTTTTATAAGTGTTTATCCTCTATAAGTAGGTTTGGATATATGTTGAAATTTTTTTTTTTGAATAATCTAGAATAATTATTACAAACGATATCTATTGAAGCAATAATTTTTATTGGAAAAGATTTAAAAGGACGTCTTGGTAGAGTGACAAAAANATTAAGTTAATGTGTCATACGCTAAAACTATTGAAGAGAGTAATTGAATATAATTAACAAAGTGATATAAAATTTTTTAAAATAGTTTGGATTCATGTCGGACAAGTCTGTCATTGCAGCTATAAATTTATTGAAATGTTTGATAGAGAAGTATATAGAGAGTAAGGAGGAGAAGGATGATCTACATATGATTTTTTTTTGATTTAGAAAGGACTTATGATAAGGTACCAAAAGAAGAATTTTGGAGAGTTCTAGAAAAGAAAGGTGTTGATATTATTTATATTCAAATCATTAAAGATTTGTATATAAGAGCTATAACTTGTGTTCGAACACAAGGTGGATTGACCAAAACAATAAAATAAAAAAATAAAAAATAAAACACATACACAAGGAGGAATTATCAGTATTTTCTTATTTTGAGGGTTCGACTTTAAGCCCATATTTTTTTACTTTATTTATGTATGTTCTTACTGGACATTTACATGGAGGATATACCTTGGTGTATACTTTTTTGCTGATGATAGCTTTCTTGTGCATAGAACTAGGGAGGAAGTTCAGGAAAAACTTGAATTATGAAGGTCAGATGTAGAGTTTAAAAGCTTTTGTTTGAATAGAGCTAAAACAGAATACATAATGTAATTCAGTAGTAGTAAATTTAGTGGCGGTGTTGCAACAATGTGTGATCAAGTCATTAAAAGGAGTGAGTGTTTTAGATATCTCGGGTCTATTGTTCAAAGTGATGGAGATATAGATCGAGATGTTATTAGTAGAATTTTAGTTGGATGGTTGAAGTGAAGGAATGCATTGACTCTTTTGTGTGATAGAAAAGTATCACTTAGACTTAAAGAAAACTTTAATAAGATGGTGTTGACCTCACTTTTGTGAGAGACTTTTCCCTACTAGCTACACAAGCTCAAGCCTCCAACCTTTTGGCTGAGTGCGTTAAGTNTATATAAGAGCTATAACTTGTGTTCGAACACAAGGTGGATTGACCAAAACAATAAAATAAAAAAATAAAAAAATAAAACACATACACAAGGAGGAATTATCAGCTTTAAGCCCATATCTTTTTGCTTTATTTATGTATGTTCTTCTGGACATTTACAGGAGGATATACCTTGGTGTATACTTTTTGTTGATGATATCTTTCTTGTGCATAGAACTAGGGAGGAAGTTCAGGAAAAACTTGAATTATGAAGGTCAGATGTAGAGTTTAAAAGCTTTTGTTTGAGTAGAGCTAAAACAGAATACATAATGTAATTCAGTAGTAGTAAATCTAGTGGCGGTGTTGCAACAATGTGTGATCAAGTCATTAAAAGGAGTGAGTGTTTTAGATATTTCGGGTCTATTGTTCAAGGTGATAGAGATATAGATCGAGATGTTATTAGTAGAATTCTAGTTGGATGGTTGAAGTGAAGGAATGCATCGACTCTTTTGTGTGATAGAAAAGTATCACTTAGACTTAAAAGAAAACTTTTATAAGATGGTGTTGACCTCACTTTTGTGAGGACTTTTCCCTACTAGCTACACAAGCTCAAGCCTCCAACCTTTTGGCTGAGTGCGTTAAGGGTTTTGATTGGGTAAGTACCTGAATTGATTACCTGGGGAAGACATACCCCATATCACTTAGATGAACTTGAAACCCTAAGGAGTTGTTATTCTACCTTAGGTCCTCTAAACTAGTTTGAAATTCTAGTAACTTGTCCGAAAACCCTAGGGATCACTAGGACTACCAAATTCACCTTAAGAGAGAGTCTGCCTAAGCTAACCCCTGGCCCCACCAGTGGCCTTCTTAACCCTACCAAACACTAAATTTCAGACCAAAACCCTAATATGTCTCTTTTAATCCAAAAAGGGATAGAACTTTAGGGTAGTAAAATCAAATGAAACTTAACCTTATCTTGACCTAGATGAGTCCATATAGTCAACACATCACCACATGGTCAACTTGACCATCCTGGTCAACCCTTGGTCAATATGGTCAACAATGAACCATATGACCAATCCATTGACCCTATGGTCAACCTAACCACCATATGATCAACACACCACCATATGGCAACTCATCACCATATGGTCAACCTTTGGTCAACATGGTCAGCATTGGACCATAGGATCAATCCAAATGGCCCTATGGTCAACCTAATCCACATATGGTCAAATTGATTATTTTGGTCAACCCATTGTCTAATTGGTTAACCTATGGTCTAAATGGTCAACATTGGTCCAATAGTCAATCTAGGGTCAAATGGTCAACCCTGAAACACTATGGCCAATTTATGGTCTCATGATCAATTTTTCAGTCTCATAATTAATTAATTAATTAAAAAGAATGAATTTAAGACCCATAGGCCTAGGTTTAATCTTAAAATTTTAATAAAAACCCTTAAGCCTTGGATTAAGCCCATAACCCAATAGGACCTGAACCAACCCATTAGCCNTCACTATGACTACCAAATTCACCTTAAGAGAGAGTCTGCCTAAGCTAACCCCTGGCCCCACCAGTGGCCTTCCTAACCCTACCAAACATTAAATTTCAGACCAAAACCCTAATCTGTCCCTTTTAATCCAAAAAGGGATAGAACTTTAGGGTAGTAAAATCAAATGAAACTTAACCTTATCTTGACCTAGATGAGTCCATATAGTCAACACATCACCACATGGTCAACTTGACCATCCTGGTCAACCCTTGGTCAATATGGTCAACAATGAACCATATGACCAATCCATTGACCCTATGGTCAACCTAACCACCATATGATCAACACACCACCATATGTCAACACATCACCATATGGTCAACCTTTGGTCAACATGGTCAGCACTGGACCATAGGATCAATCCAAATGGCCCTATGGTCAACCTAATCCACATATGGTCAAATTGATTATTTTGGTCAACCCATTGTCTAATTGGTTAACCTATGGTCTAAATGGTCAACATTGGTCCAATAGTCAATCTAGGGTCAAATGGTCAACCCTAAACCACTATGGCCAATTTATGGTCTCATGATCAATTTTTCAGTCTCATAATTAATTAATTAATTCAAAAGAATGAATTTAAGACCCATAGGCCTAGGTTGAATCTTAAAATTTTAATAAAAACCCTTAAGCCCTTGGATTAAGCCCATAACCCAATAGGACCTGAACCAACCCATTAGCCTATTAAATATCTTATATCCCCCCCCCTCTCCACCCCCCACCCCCCCTCATACTTGGCACCCTAGTCCGAGTGACCCAAGTGTCTTCATGCTTGGGTCAAGGAGAACTTCTGCCAAGCTCAACCACCTCACCTCCTCCCTCCTCCAATGCCTCCACGCCATGGATTTCTCTCCTTTCCTCCATTGGAGCCAACTTGGACAAAAATTCCTAGGAGAGGAATTGCCTCCATAACTTCTTTCTCTGTTCTCTGAAACACTTCAGTGTAGTCAGGGGATTCTTCGCAGGCCAGCCTTGGCCATATCCAAACCCTTCATGGCCATTAAAGGCTAAACCCGAGAGCTTAAGAAGAGGAGAGAATTCCCTAACCAGTGCCTAAGTCCTCTGTCCTTCTACCTTGTCTTTGATCTTGGCAATAAATTCCTCCTACTTTCAAGCCTTCTCCCAAAATTTCAAATAGTAAAATTTACGCCTTAGCCCAAAATTTCCCAAACTTGGTTTATTATTTTTAATTCTTTAGTATAAAGGATTAAAAGTGGTTTTAGGGTTAACTTAGCCTTAATTTTTAGGTCTAACCCATCTTGAATCTAAAATTAACCTTTAAGCCTCAACCAAATTAGGCTTAACCTTAATTTTTAGGTCTAACTCAACTTAAACCTAAACTTAACCCTTAAGTCCCAACCAAATTAGGCTTAATCCTAATTTTTTGTGCTAACCCATCTTGGACCTAAACTTAACTCTTAAGCCTCAACCAAATTAGGCTTAACTCTAATTTTTAGGTCTAACCCATTTTGGACATAAACTTAACCCTTAAGTCTTAATTAAATTAGGCTTAACTCTAATCTTTAGGACTAACCCAATTTATGCCTAAACTTAATCCTAATCTTTAGGTATAACTCATCTTAGACCTAAACCGAACCCTAATCCTTAAGTCCAACTCAACTTAGGCTTAACCCTAAACCTTGGGTCTAACTTACATTAGACCCAACCTAAACCTTATGTTCAACTAAAATTGAACCTAAGTCAACATAAACCTTAGATTCAACCCAAATTGAACCTAAGTCTAAGTTCAAACTAACTTGGAGTTAGCTTAAACCTTTGGATTCAATTTAAATTAAACTTAAATTTAAGTCCAAACTAACTTGGACTTAAACTTCTAACCCTTAGGTTCAACCTAAATTGAACCTAAGGCTAAATTGAACTCAACTTTTAACCCTTAGGTTCAAATTCAAATTGAATCTAAGTCAGCCCAAACTAACTTGGGCTTTAGCTTTAACCTTTGGGTTCAATTTAAATTGAAGTCAAATTTAAGCCCAAACTAACTTGGACTTAAACTTTTAACCCTTAGGTTCATCCTAAATTGAACCTAAGTCTAAATTGAACTCAACTACTAAATATATTAGACTTCGTTCATGATGAGTTAAAATGTTAGGTCTAACTCACCCTAGACCTAAAATAAATTCTATTGTGTTTAATATAACCTAAATCCAATCTAAGTAATTTGGACTTAGGAGTCTAATATATTTTAAGTCATGTTCAAATTGAATTCCAAGGTTAATCAAGACCTATTTTGGTTACTTCAATTCAGTTACATCACTTAGATAAACTCTGGAAATCTTTAACTTCAGCCTAATCTAGGAATGATTTAAGTCTAACAGAGATCTAAAGCATAATCCAAGTTTAAACTAACTTAGACTTTGCTCAAGTCTAAATAGTTTGAACATGAATAACATCAAATTGATCTAAGTAGTTTGATTCCAATCAAACTAAATAAACTTAGCTCAATCCTAGTGATCTTTAGTCAAATCAACCAAGCTTGAAGATGATCTGAGGGACAATTAGCCTAATTAAGTTTAAACTCAGCTTATCTGAAAACTTGTTTTAGATTAATTCAATTCAACTTGAATTACTCAAAAAACAATCTTATGCCAAGTGATTGAAGGACAAATATAGTTTTATTTCTCATATGAGAACATAAGACATAATAATTTGGGCTAAGGTATTAAACTACTTAAAATCAACCTTAAAAGACTTTAAAACTTAAACCTGAATAAAAAAAAATGTAACTTGGTTTGAGAAATATTTTGGAGGAGGTAACGCATGGTTGCCAACAAAATATCTTCCAATCATTTGTGATTAATCGAACTGCAAACCAAAATAACCCGGGATGACAGAACAATGAGATCTTGATCGGGTCATTCCGAATAAAAATAAAAATAAAATGAAAAAAATCAACCGGCTAATAAATTTTAAGCAACATAAAATATTCAACCCCTAAAAAAACATTAAAATTTAAATGAAATCCTAATGAACGAAGATTACCGATCGCAACTTTAACCCAATTACTTGGATCTAAGAAGATCTTCTAGACGATGCAATCTGTGGTTGTTTACAGAAATATTGTGGTTAGAGTATGTTTAACCAACTCTCGGACTAAGTAGATTCAGATATCCGACGACTCAGAACGATGGAGCCATAAACATCTTGACTGAGTTGTCTAAAAATTTAAAAATCAACAAACAAAATAAACAAAATAAAAATTGCTTTTTTTCTCTAACTTTGTTTTGCAAGACTACTCAAGAGAAGGAGTGGATCGTCATCATAGGATGTGCTAACTTTGTTGGACAGAGATGAGCATTGAAGATCTGGAATAGTAGATGAATTTGAACATAAATCTATAGGATAGTTGAACTCTTTAGGGTTCTACTACCCTTAAAATGAGACGTTGATGTTTTTTTCCTTGACCATAACCTATAAATCTTCTGAGAATATTCTTTTAATCTTAATTGGAGGTTTTCTTAAATAGTCTTCACTATTTAAGGTGTACTTAACCATAGGGGCTTGTTCTTATAGGAAGATAAGAACCCCAGAACGAATGTGTCAATTTGAATTCTCTGGTTATCAGCTTTCATAAGGATTCTTACGCAATTATATCTTTAAGTTATTTCTAATATATGCTTTAAAGATGCGGGTATCTAATCTTCATGTAAGGCCTCCCCACATATTCCTTTTATTTTTTTCTGTTATTATCGACCCTAGTCCTTTAATCCTTCATGAAGTTTGGTAAAGGGCAACATAACAAGTAACAAATTGGTGACTCCACGACAACGAAAACACATTGAAGACTGATGAAAGGATGACAAATGAGAAAGAGAGAAGTGAATTGAGAACGAACGAAAGGAGGGCGAGCGGGCGATCGGTGCCAACAGATGGTGGTGAGACCAATGCTTTATGGCTCAAAATTTGGCCTGTAAAAGAGAAGTATGAAATTATGGTAAGTGTTACTTAAATGAATGCTCAAGAGGATGAGTGACTTTACAATTAGTGAAACAATGCAAAACAAATATATTCGTGAATGGGTTGGAGGGGGTCCTAGTGGTAGACAAGATTCAAGAAAGTTGCCTTACATGATTTGGTCATATTAACCATGGACCATTTAATGACCTATTTAGGAGAGTAAATGTTATAGATTTGACTTATGATAAGAAAGGTGGAGGTAGTCGTAAAAAGATTTGGGAATGTTGTATAAAAAGTGATCTTAATTTATTAGAATTAAATGAAATTATGACGCTGAATAGGGCACAATGGAGAGAAAGGATTCATGTAGTCAACCCTACTTAGTAGGATTGAGGCTTTGTTATTGTTGTTGTTATATTGTTGACCTAAAGTTGCAGTAAACTTTGCTTTTAATTCACTGTTTATTGCCGAACGATATCTAAGTCATTTAAAAACATTTTTTTCTTTTGTTATATTTCTATGTGCGGCTTGTACTTTGATCCTTTGTGACCTGAAAAGTTCCTTTTGTGCAGTTGCAACTCCTGGATTGGCAAAGAAAATTTCTATTGGAAAAGATAGAGTTGCGAAGATTGTTGATGACACTTACAGGTGTATCCTAAACCTTATTTTGCATCTTTTTCTATTATTTATCATGTGGATTCTGTTTTTTAAGCCCTGGCGGACTATCAGGCATAAACTCAGTGTGTTTTTCTACTTGACACTCATAGTGAATGTTCTTTTCAAGGGCTGAGATATAATTTTTTTATATTTTTACTATAATGTTATATGAGTGTTATAAAGTTTCATTGTTTTTCTCTTTTATTGCTGTTGCAGAAAAATGCAACAATCTGGTGCTAATGATTTGGCATCAAAAAACACTTGTATCTCGGATGTAAAAAATGTAAATCCACCAGAGGAAAGGGAGGATCTCAGTCACTTGGACATGAAAGTTCGTTGTCTTTGTGGGGGCTCTTCTTTCTCTGAATCAATGATTCAGGTAATCATTTCAGGATCTTCACTGGGGTCATTGGCAGGTGTTTCCCTTCTGTTTGCTGTGAGAATTTGTAGATGCTGCTTTGTTAGCTCCCTCTAATGTATGCTAGGCCCATATCTATGAGAAATCATGTGCTGGCAGTTATTTTTCTCATGTCTTTATATTTTTTGGCTGTTTTTTTTACTCACATGACTCCTCTTTTAGTTGGCAGCCTAAAATATTTGGAAAATATCTTTATGTGAGGCAGTGATTTAGAAAAACAGAGAGAAGTGAATGCCTTGTATGGGAACTTCTTATGGCTATGCGAACCCATGGTTAGTTTGGCTGTGGGTGTTGTTACCCCAGGACAGCTTGGTGTGGCTGAACCATTGAGAGGAGGATTGGCTATGCGACCATGAACTCCCCTTATCTCTTTTTAACTGAAAATCTTGTTGATTGATTTTATAAGATGGTATAAGCTTTGAGATCATTGTTTGCTTGATCTTGATGATGGCTAGAACATGGAGTGATATGTTTGCATCTCTTTCTGATGATTTATGATTCAAATCATTGTTTATATGTCATGCAATGTTGCAAAATACCTTTTGTGAAGAATTAAGGAATTTTAAATTCTAATAGATAATTGCTGGTTGCAATAATGACATTGGAAGATTTCATCATTTTTTATTTAGATTTATTTCTACAATGATGTCCATCAACCACCTGGGGCGCAGGGATGTAATCTGGTGATGACTGCCCATGGTAATGGTTAGAGTATCTTTTGCCTGAGTGTGTTTTATTTTCTAAGCCTATTGTGTAACCAAGTGTTTATGGTTCAACTAGTATTTTTGATGCCCTATAAATTCTATGTAGAAAATGTAAGTAATACCTCAATGCAATCTTGACTAATCAGTGATTTCTTTCTTGTATCGAACTGCAGGTTGTGTGAACTCCAATGATTTTATAAGACTTGGCACATTGAACTAGGTCATACATTTTGGACAAATCTATGGGTTATCTGTATCTAGCTAAGGGTGCTTTTGTGGCGGCTGCTGCTTTTTCAAGAAGCTGCTGTAATGTTGCTTCCTGGAGAAGCAGCTTTTCAGGAGCTGTTAGCAAGCTTCTGATGAAAAAAACGTGCCTGTTTGTGAGATCTGTTGTATTGTTGCTGTCGCTGCTGAGAAATATTGTTTTACCCTTATATATATAATATATTGGAATAAGTGCACTTTTTTAGATTATTCATAATTAAATAACAGAATGAGTTCGTATTGCTAAAAAACTGATAGTCTAGTCCAAAATACTATAATACATAAAAAAAAAGATTAGCTACTTGAAACAAATGACTACAATAACGAGAAAAACAATGGTAATTAACATACCTAAAATGATGTTTAACTTAATTGTGATGATCAAGTCTTCGGGACAATCCCCTCTCCATCGCTGCATTTCTCTTCAACTGATCACAGTTTGGAGGTACCTCGTCAGTGTCATCAACCCATTGGAAGTAGTCTTAATCTGGAGGAGTTTTGTTTTATTAGAAAAGAATAAAATCTTCTCTTGTAGCTACCTTTCCTTCTAGACTANTTTCTAATATATGCTTTAAAGATGCGGGTATCTAATCTTCATGTAAGGCCTCCCCACATATTCCTTTTATTTTTTTCTGTTATTATCGACCCTAGTCCTTTAATCCTTCATGAAGTTTGGTAAAGGGCAACATAACAAGTAACAAATTGGTGACTCCACGACAACGAAAACACATTGAAGACTGATGAAAGGATGACAAATGAGAAAGAGAGAAGTGAATTGAGAACGAACGAAAGGAGGGCGAGCGGGCGATCGGTGCCAACAGATGGTGGTGAGACCAATGCTTTATGGCTCAAAATTTGGCCTGTAAAAGAGAAGTATGAAATTATGGTAAGTGTTACTTAAATGAATGCTCAAGAGGATGAGTGACTTTACAATTAGTGAAACAATGCAAAACAAATATATTCGTGAATGGGTTGGAGGGGGTCCTAGTGGTAGACAAGATTCAAGAAAGTTGCCTTACATGATTTGGTCATATTAACCATGGACCATTTAATGACCTATTTAGGAGAGTAAATGTTATAGATTTGACTTATGATAAGAAAGGTGGAGGTAGTCGTAAAAAGATTTGGGAATGTTGTATAAAAAGTGATCTTAATTTATTAGAATTAAATGAAATTATGACGCTGAATAGGGCACAATGGAGAGAAAGGATTCATGTAGTCAACCCTACTTAGTAGGATTGAGGCTTTGTTATTGTTGTTGTTATATTGTTGACCTAAAGTTGCAGTAAACTTTGCTTTTAATTCACTGTTTATTGCCGAACGATATCTAAGTCATTTAAAAACATTTTTTTCTTTTGTTATATTTCTATGTGCGGCTTGTACTTTGATCCTTTGTGACCTGAAAAGTTCCTTTTGTGCAGTTGCAACTCCTGGATTGGCAAAGAAAATTTCTATTGGAAAAGATAGAGTTGCGAAGATTGTTGATGACACTTACAGGTGTATCCTAAACCTTATTTTGCATCTTTTTCTATTATTTATCATGTGGATTCTGTTTTTTAAGCCCTGGCGGACTATCAGGCATAAACTCAGTGTGTTTTTCTACTTGACACTCATAGTGAATGTTCTTTTCAAGGGCTGAGATATAATTTTTTTATATTTTTACTATAATGTTATATGAGTGTTATAAAGTTTCATTGTTTTTCTCTTTTATTGCTGTTGCAGAAAAATGCAACAATCTGGTGCTAATGATTTGGCATCAAAAAACACTTGTATCTCAGATGTAAAAAATGTAAATCCACCAGAGGAAAGGGAGGATCTCAGTCACTTGGACATAAAAGTTCGTTGTCTTTGTGGGGGTTCTTCTTTCTCTGAGTCAATGATTCAGGTAATCATGNAAATGTAAATCCACCAGAGGAAAGGGAGGATCTCAGTCACTTGGACATGAAAGTTCGTTGTCTTTGTGGGGGCTCTTCTTTCTCTGAATCAATGATTCAGGTAATCATTTCAGGATCTTCACTGGGGTCATTGGCAGGTGTTTCCCTTCTGTTTGCTGTGAGAATTTGTAGATGCTGCTTTGTTAGCTCCCTCTAATGTATGCTAGGCCCATATCTATGAGAAATCATGTGCTGGCAGTTATTTTTCTCATGTCTTTATATTTTTTGGCTGTTTTTTTTACTCACATGACTCCTCTTTTAGTTGGCAGCCTAAAATATTTGGAAAATATCTTTATGTGAGGCAGTGATTTAGAAAAACAGAGAGAAGTGAATGCCTTGTATGGGAACTTCTTATGGCTATGCGAACCCATGGTTAGTTTGGCTGTGGGTGTTGTTACCCCAGGACAGCTTGGTGTGGCTGAACCATTGAGAGGAGGATTGGCTATGCGACCATGAACTCCCCTTATCTTTTTTTAACTGAAAATCTTGTTGATTGATTTTATAAGATGGTATAAGCTTTGAGATCATTGTTTGCTTGATCTTGATGATGGCTAGAACATGGAGTGATATGTTTGCATCTCTTTCTGATGATTTATGATTCAAATCATTGTTTATATGTCATGCAATGTTGCAAAATACCTTTTGTGAAGAATGAAGGAATTTTAAATTCTAATAGATAATTGCTGGTTGCAATAATCATTTTTTATTTAGATTTATTTCTACAATGATGTCCATCAACCACCTGGGGCGCAGGGATGTAATCTGGTGATGACTGCCCATGGTAATGGTTAGAGTATCTTTTGCCTGAGTGTGTTTTATTTTCTAAGCCTATTGTGTAACCAAGTGTTTATGGTTCAACTAGTATTTTTGATGCCCTATAAATTCTATGTAGAAAATGTAAGTAATACCTCAATGCAATCTTGACTAATAAGTGATTTCTTTCTTGTATCGAACTGCAGGTTGTGTGAATTCCAATGATTTTATAAGACTTGGCACATTGAACTAGGTCATACATTTTGGACAAATCTATGGGTTATCTGTATATAGCTAAGGATGCTTTTGTGGCGACTGCTGCTTTTTCAAGAAGCTGCTGTAAAGTTGCTTCCTGGAGAAGCAGCTTTTCAGGATCTGTTAGCAAGCTTCTGATGAAGAAAAACGTGCCTGTTTGTGAGATCTGTTGTATTGTTGCTGTCGTTGCTGAGAAATATTGTTTTACCCGTATATATATAATATATTGGAATAAGTGCACTTTTTTAGATTATTCATAATTAAATAACAAAATGAGTTTGTATTGCTAAAAAACTGATAGTCCAGTCCAAAATACTATAATACATAAAAAAAAAGATTAGCTACTTGAAACAAATGACTACAATAACGAGAACAACAATGGTAATTAACATACCTAAAATGATGTTTAACTTAATTATGATGATCAAGTCTTCGGGACAATCCCCTCTCCATCGCTGCATTTCTCTTCAACTGATCACAGTTTGGAGGTACCTCGTCAGTTTCATCAACCCACTGGAAGTAGTCTTAATCTGGAGGAGTTTTGTTTTATTAGAAAAGAATAAAATTTTCTCTTGTAGCTACCTTTCCTTCTAGACTGGTACTGAACACACCTGTCACCACATTATAAAAGTGAAACTTTCGAATTGCTTGATGAACTTGAGCTCATATTTTCTATTATTATACTATTCTAATTAAAAACAATTAAGTTGATACAACATTTGAGTAATTATAAAAAATATAATTAGACTTAAGATTAAGAATTAAAGTTTATCGGTGCAAAAAATAAAAAAAGGTAAAACACAATTTGCTATATATTTTTGGACAAAATACATTGAGAGAAATACATGAAGATGAAATATGAATCATCAACTACTAATAATTAGGTGATGCTACATAGGTAAGCTCGTTACATTCACCAAAACATCAGTATTCTTCTCTCTTAACTGTAATATCTCCTCGACACTTTCTCCCTTAGAAGTATTTTATTCGTTCGTCCTACATTCCTCTTATTGCACCAAAGGTCCTGTTTGATGTTGGTTAGCTTCCTCAGGCATGTAACTAGGATCATCATCTAAGATCCCGAAATCAATATCATCTTGGGATGGATGTCTAAGTATAAAATTATGGAGTGCAGTTGTTGCAACAACTATCTTGATGTGTTTTTTCAAAAAAAAATGTAAGCATATCTCGGAGTATGACTCACTTCTTCAATGCAATGAATACTCGCACAATAACACTGTGTAATGACGAGTGTCTTTTGTTGAAAAACTCATTCTTCCCTATATTCACTTGGCTGCTGTGCTCAATGTCAGGGAGATGATATCTCTTGTCGGGAAATGACTTAAAAAAACCTCGTTGTGGTGAATATCCCGAATTGACAAGATAATACTTTGTTGAATAACGATATCATTGCTAGATTAATTCAAACAGAAATATAATCTTGACAGATTAGTTAAAGACACCAACCTTGGGGAGGAATCAAGAATTTGTATTCGGGCCCACCAGGTTGCAAATTTAAATATTTTGCTATCATGACACTCCATTTTTAACCAGCCATCACGAATGTGAAACACGTGNAAGTACTTAATATCGATTATTTATTTTAAATTTTAAGATGAAGGGCTAGAGATGAAGAATATAATAAAATATGTTCATATAATTTGATGGGGCACTTAAAAGATGAGCATAATTTTTTTTATGAATAAATTATAAGATCATAAGATTTGTGATGTCCATAAAAAATTAATGTCATGTGGATAAAGCAACAAGTTCTATTAAGCAAGCTGCAAAAAATTTGTGAAGAATCAAACAAAAAACTCTTATAAATAAAAATAGTTTATGATGAAATAATAATATGCAAGAAAGAAATTAAAATAAGAAATTTTATTATAAAAATTGGCTTAGATGTAAAAACTTGGAGATTTTGG